>JAOEHV020148628.1:0-14215 GCA_025447995.2 Isaurus tuberculatus | reverse complement strand
TAGCATCGAGTAATACCTGCACTGTGTTACCTTATTTTTGCACTGTGTTACCTCAAAAATGCACTGTTCCTCAGCCATTAAGAATCAAGTAATTTTTTCATGTATATTATTAGAAATGTTATATTGTCTTTATTTGAAAATGAGGTAAATTTGTCGTTACGGAAGCTAATTGCCCAGCTGATTTGATTGATTTAATGATTTAATAACTATCTTTTAAGACCCAGTTTTAAGCTAGTCATTGTTGATTTAGTTTTTAACTCGTTTGGGAAAGAATTCCACATATTTGGACCTTGACAAGTAAATGTAAATTTTTTAATATTTGTTTTGGATTGGTGAGGTGTCGGGTCATTAATTTGTCTTGCTGAGTTGAAATGAAAATTAGAAGATTTAAGAAAGAAATTTTTGAAAAATTTTGCAATCTGATTATTTGTAAAAATATTGAAGGGCCGCAGCCAGGATGAAACATAGTTAAGAATTTAATGAGATTAAAAACGATCTCTGGCTAAAATGATAAAAACTACGAGGTTTCGACTGCCCGAACTGCAGTCTTCGACCGGTATAAGGAAAAATAAAGCGATGAAAAAATTTGAATAAAAACCGTGAATTCCGAAATAATAAAAATGTAAATAATTATGAATATTTGTTAATAAGATAACAAGCGATGAAAACATTTGAATAAAAACCGTGAATTGCGAAATAACAAAAATGTAAATAATTATGATATTTGTTAAAAAGAATGTTTTATTGCCCAGGTAACAGGCAAGAATTGTTATCTGCGTTAGGTGTCACTCTGGTATGCCACGCTTTTAATGTTTTCCTGGTTCTAAAAGAGCCTTTGTCAATAATTGACGCGTTTTCAAAATCAATGGTGTGACTGTAGGACCAGCGTAATTAGCAATACTAGAACCCTTAGCCGCAGTTTTGATGTTTCTCAAATGTTCTTTTTTTCGAGTATTAAAAGCTCTGTTGGTTTCCCCAATATAGCACCACGAACAATTTGTGCAAGGAATTTTATACACGACGTTGGTCGGAAATTCCGACCTTCGATGGAATCGCAGACCAACGTCGTTTTGTAAAGATGTCAATAGCTGTAGCAGATTGAGAAGTTATTCTCATGGGACGATTTATGAGGACAGGACAATATGAAAATACATAGTATCTACAAAATCATTGGTACAACTATGTTGATATTTTATTAAGCCCAAACTAAAGTCACCCTTTAGATATCATATTTTCTGTTCTTTGGTTACTTTAGCTAGCGTATCATTTAATTTATCTATAAAAAATTTGATATTAGAGTCCGGTGGTCTATATATAGTTCCAACAATAATATAACTCTGTTTTGGGCTGTTTATTTCAATGAATAATTAGGCCAAAACAGAGTAATATTATTGTTTATGGTGGACGTCAATCAAATATGGACTCAGATCTTGTCCGCAGCTGCTTTAAATATAAATTCATCACTTTATGTTTTACTATATTTTTTCCCATTGAGAAAGCGGTTAATTCTCTGTTATATCCCATTCTCACTCTTAATACTGAAGTAATATACATATAATAAATTGTATTAGCAAACAGAAAAACATGTATTAATTAAGTAAAGAAATAAAAGAGACTTCAGACTCTATCTGTGATCACTAAAATAACATATTGCTTAGCATTTTTTAACTGATAATCGGACAATATGTGTTCTAAAATAGCTTCTCTAGTTCAGCAGCGTCTAATGTCATTGACCTTCTCACACCTTTACAAACCTGAATTTTTTCCGTCAAAATCATCAGCACCAACAAGTCAAACAGTAAAAGTAAGGCTTAACATTTAAAAATGTTTAGTTTAAATCGTTGCAACAGAAATGTAAAGCGTGACAGTTTGGACGAATCACGAGTAACAAGACAGCACGTGCAGGCTAAATTAAAGCTTTCCTATGATTGGATCTTAAAGTTACAGATAACTTTTACTAATCCAATGACCGAGGCTGTAATATGTTACATCCTCCATCTTTGTTTGTCTGAAAAATGAGGTGCTTATAGAAGTTGTTTGGATACGAATTTCTTCAAATCTTAAAAAACAAAGCAGAAAAAATAACTTCTTCTCTATTCTCCGATGAGGCGAGTGATATTTAACGGGTTGGCGAGTGATTTATCGCTCTTTTCAGATAAATTTTGCGCGAGCGAGAGCCATCGCTCGTCTCAAACGGGAAGGTCTGACGTTGAAAACAAACTGCACGTGTAAATGAAAACCGCTCTAAAATCAAAGCCTGAAAAACTAAGTAAAAAATGAAAAGACCCAAACAGGATAAATTTTGTTGTTTAGGAACCAGGCCTAAGCCAGGAATTTCCAAGGGGGAGGTCGAGAGAATGCCGTCATCATAGTGGAAATGATACACAATAAATCATTATTATTATTATTATTATTATTAGGATGTAGAGAAAAATAAATAAATAAATAAATAAATAAAATAAGTGTAATCAATTTGCATTAACGCTAGCAAAAGTAAGCAAAATAAATGAGACCGAAAACAAAGTGTAAAAATTAAAGATTTTCCAGGACTTTAATTTCCTTAATAAACCTACCGGGTACGCCACCAATGTAAAAATTGCCCCGTAGCTGGTAGCTGGCTTGAGGTAAACGCGTGAAAACGGGGTCGTGTTTATCTACAGTGAGTGTAACGACATCTTCAGCCTTCTGAACTCGTACTTTATGGAACTTGTTGTCACACAATCTAAACGAGGCGTTCCTCTCTCCTCCAGGCGGAATAGAAGGATCTGTCCACCGTACTGTAGTGGCGTTGTGCTGGTCATTAAAAATTACGACAATCTGGAAAAAGAACCACAAACATGGGGTAAAACTGGGAGAAAACGACTCAGTGCAGTTACCTCAGTGTTTTTGAACAACATGGGAAGTATTAAGCAACCTGTGTAACGCGTTCTCTCGGAATAAAAAAAAATACGCAAAAATTAAAACAATACTAGGTCATAAAAGAGAAGACAAATTAGCCGATAACACCCTAATTGGGTTTTACCCAAGTTCGGGATTAATACCACGATATAAGAGCTAAGACCGGAAAAAAAGTTAATTTTTGATCAGTGAGTGAACCACGCGAGGATTTCCCTTTAGAGGGAAAAGTGAGAATTTTTCCACAAGAATGATTAGAGAGAGCTAGGCGAGAAATTCCCCCAGAGGGATAAGTGAGGTAAGGAAGAAGTGAATAGTTTCTCAGAGGGGCAAGTGAGGGGAGGGGTAGGTCAGTACTTTCCCAGAGAGTATTTTCTCAGAGAGGTAATGAGGGATACGTTAGGTGAATAGTTTTCCATAGGGTTAAGTGAGGGGAGGGATAGGTGAGAAGTTTTCCAGAGGGGAAGGTGAAGGGAGGGAATGCAAGGTTTGTCCGGTCAAGTGGCATTCTGACCGGACATTGTCCGTTGACCGGCCGTTATTTTGAGTCCTGAAAAGTCAGCAAAACCGACTTGGCTTGAGTCAAGATGAAACTCCAATCTCACCTGTCCATCAAGTTGTTCCAGTGTAACAGCAGTATTGAGTGTATTAGGGCTTGTTGTGTCAGCTAGTACCAACAGTAGACCACGGCGCTTTGTTGTTCTGAATGTTATGGATATGTCAAACGAACTTTCCAGCTGGAAGTTATTATCTGAAAACGTCACAAAAACTACCTATAACATCAACTACATAAAAACTCACAGCATTTTTTACTACTAGCATATACATACACTTCTCAAACTAATTCATAATTTTTTAAGTTAAAACAAAAGAAATTATGACCGTGACCATGGTTTGGAAATGTAATCTTAATTAGCACATATTTTAACGATTTTATTTCTTCGTTTATTCCTTAGTTTTAATTTGGATTGAGAAGATATATCAAACACTCGAGACAGTGTTTCATCACGTTTCCAAACATCTCGAATTACGTCAAAAATACTACATTTCAACTCTCTTCTCAGTGTTTGGAAATATGATGAAACACTGTCTCGAGTGTTTGATACAATACATCTTATTTCTTTCATTATATACCGTCGCTTCGATTTATATATGAGCGCCTTTTTGTGCGGCTTGTAATCAAGGGTAATTTATATTTTTCTAAGCAGCTAAAAATAATGAAATAAATGTCATTTTCACCTTAAACTCCAACACGTGTAACAACCAAGAAACGAGAGAAAACAAAAACTACCTATAATTTCAAATGCACAAATGGCATGAAAATGACAGAGTTGATGATGGTGATGATAATGATGGTGGTGATGATGATGGTGGTGATGATGATGGTGGTGATGATGATAATGATGATGGTGCTGATAATGATGTTGATGACGACGATGATGATGATAATGATAATGATGATGATGACGATGGTAGTGATGGTGATGATGATGGTGATGATGATAGTGATGATAATGATGGTGATGATGATATTCATGATGATGGTGATGATGGTGATGATGGTGATAGTGATGATGGTGATGATAATGATGGTGATGATAGTTATGGTGATGATGGTGATGATGATGGTGATGACGATGGTGATAATGATGATGGTGATGATGATAGTAATGACGATAATTACAGTGGTCATGGTGACGAGTTTTATGTTAACAGTGATAATGATGGCTGACAGTGAAGGTAAAATTGTTCAGTGAAACTCCAATACATCAGACAAATCTAAGAATCACTACTTACAAAGCAGAAGCTGCGATAGTCCATTGAAGTGGGCCTGAGCTTGAATCTTCTCATAGGAAGTCCTGTTACTTCTCCGTGTGTGCGGGGCACTTGCATCTGCACTGTGAACAAAAAACAACTTAGTTGTTAACACAACCCCTTGGAATCAAATTAATTCAACGAAAAATATTTCAGAAAATTCAATCAATGAAATTTTGGTACTATGTCATATTCCTTCTGTGTGTAAACATTTTTAGTAGCTAATAGTTTGAGAATGAATTAGCTTGAGTTGTATAAATTACAGTTGCTCTGACGAAGGGCAAACCCTCACAATATACAGTCCTTACATTACTTACATCAATGATAAAAGATTTCAACCTTTAATTGCCATAGCTGTTCTGAAGAAAGGCTAACACTCGAAACTTCAGTTTTTAACTCTGCTTAGAAGGATAACCAAAAAACTTCAACCCACACATGTCTCAGTACAGTACAGAAACGTTATCTCCTTACACTACTTACGGGAATGATCAAACATTTAAACCTAGTGCTGTCTAAGTCACAGTTGCTTTGACGAAAGTCTGACGCTCGAGACGTCAGCTTCCTACTCTACTTATGGTGATCATTAAATACTTCAATCTAGAGTTGATCATACTTTTACCTACTCGCTATGGTGATCATTAAATACTTCAATCTAGAGTTGATCATACTTTTACCTACTCGCTAATAATCATCAATACCTTAAAAAATTACTTTTTTAAGATTTACTTACATAAGGTTGAATGTTCTTGTCTCATTCGATGATTGAATGATGGCACTCTTCATGGCTCCGATAAAACCAACGCCACCACTCTGTTGTAATCAAAATGTAACATTCAAGCATTGATCTAACAGTGGTCACCACTATGCACGTGTCAAGGGTTTTCGCAAAGAAAAGATCTAGGGTATCAAACGGGGTTGCTTATAATGGCCTGTCCTTGGTTGCAACAGGCGTTCACCTCTAAAATGATACTGTAAACTATATACCATTACAGTAAACTCAACAAAATTACCCAATTCTGATTGGTCGAGAGCAGTACAATATAATCCCAAATAGTACCCCGCGGGAGAATCTGTTAAGTTTCCGTGAGCAATGGCACGTTAGCACAATCGGCGGCAAATTTGAAAGTCAACAAAAAATTGGCCGACGGTCGCTCCGCAATTTTCAATGAAGACGTGCTCCAAAAATAATAATCTTCAAATAATTATCTTGTTTTTCAGTGCAACATTGGTAATTTGATTGGCAGTTTGAGAGACGCAAGTTGCAACCTGCGCGAGCAAGTTACAATTTGCACGAGCAATTTGCTCATTTCATTTCGTACCTCGTGGCTACAACTTTGACTTCTCATGAAAATGTTTCAAGTGCTGCTGTAACATTTTGAGGATATATTTGCAAGTTTTTATGTTGAGGAGCCACTCAGCAACTACAACAAGCTTCTCGATCGTGTGAAAAAAGCTATTCCAGTTCTTCAGAGCGTAAACAAGGAACAAACAGTAGTATCATACAAAGATGTGTCACTGGAAACATTTATAAATATTTTACACCAGACGACCGCACGGCAATTATTCTTTCCCTTTCCTCGAGCGAAGTAGTACGATTGCGATGCATGTGAGCCATGGAAACTACAAAATTTGCAACTTACACATCAAATAAAAGTTTGAAAATCGTGTGCGCGGGTTCCAACTTGCTCCGCTCAAACTGCCAATCAAATTACCAATGTTGCGGTGGAAGTTTGCAAAGTTGTCATCAAAAGAACATCTGGTTTGACTGTTATGAACTTACTTCAAATACGGTTTTGTTGACATAGTCTGGGACACCTCCAATATATATTGGCGAATTTATCAACAATGGAGAGCAAGCACCACCACTTTTCATGTTCTTGTAATCCTTTGTCTCGGGAATCAAGATGGCAGAAAACTGGCAGATCCTTAACAATCGAGCCTATAGCAACAAAAAAATGAAAACAGTAAGATACTAAAAAATATTAATAATAGCGTTAAATAAAAAAGCTAACTGTATAAGACAACGTTTCGTTGCCATCCCGACAACAATAGGATCTATAAGTAAAAGAACAATAGCTTACTGAAAACAAAGACAAACTCTAAGACAAAAGAACAAAAATCAAGGTTGGATACAGAGAGTAATATACAATAATTAGAATTAAAATGTTAATGTTCAGCGATGCAAACCAAAATGAAACTAAATAAACACTGTTGTCGAAACTGAATAGCAATTTTAAAATTCTGAAAAAATGTCGAGAAAAACTGGAATGTTTGATCTTTGAAATGCTGTTAATAAAAGAACTGAATCCGTCTCTTAACAAACAGTCAGATTATATCAAGGCAAGTGTTCATTTAGTGTTATTTTGGTTTGCAGATGCTAATATGTTCTGAGCCAGTTGAGAAATATCAACGTACCGTGTACCAAACTCCTCCACTTGAGTAGTTGCTAAAACTGGTCTGCACTCGAAGAAGTCCTAGTTCACTTTGGTACTTGTAAACTAGTTGTCCAGAGATGATCTCAAATGATATAAAAACTGTAGGCTTGGCTAGGTCATCAGCCGCATAGAACAGAACTCCATTAGGAGCTAAGGCACGGAATACTATTGTAACAACTCCCCTGAGAATGAAAGTTGTAATAAAATTGTGAGAAATGACAGAACATCTAGTAACGTTAAAACTAAAAGCAGCAACCGTATCTGGTGATAATTATGTAATCATCTTCTACAGAAAAATCTGGGCGGGATCCTTTTCCAGCCTGGTTGCTCATAACCGGTACTTGTCTCCAGTTTCTGTAGTATTAAGTGGATGAAAACCTTAACTCCCCCGGCTAGCTAGCTAGCTAGTTAAATCCTTTTACGAGCCTCATGGCTTAACTACGGTTTCTCTCATGTTAAGAGGATGAAAGTCATTGACTCCCCCTGGATGGGACACTAATCCATCGCAGGTTAACTCCCAGCTGAACCTGGTACTCATTTACCGACCTTGTAAGGATGGAAAGCTGAGTAAGCTTTGGCGTAAATGAAGGTCACATAAAAGTTCAAATCTTGGCAATGACGGGGATCAAAACTGGGAACTTGAGCTTGGAAGGTATAGATCTTGGCCAACTGTGCTAACCAAGCCCCTTTACACAGAGAAATAACAACATCAAAACAGAAATTTCTTTGTACTCATATATTTTGTACAGCGCATTTTTTGGGAATAACAGCCAATTCCCTATAAGAACCTATTGGCCAATTTGGTCGACGTTTATCTCCGGGCTCGGTAGTGTTAAGCTCATGAGAGAGTCTCTGACTCCCCCTGGACGGGATACTTATTCATCGCAGGTTAGCCTCCCGTAACATAAATTGCCAGAAGCTATTTTAAGAAACAGAACAACCATTTTAACCAACTCTAGGTTAAGATGTTAGTCATCATGATAAATAGAGTAGGATTATGATATTTCGAAAGTTAGACTTTCGTCAGTACTACATAAACGTAAGCTCCCTACGAGTGTTTGACTTCAGATCACCTCAAGTTACGATCTTGAGTGAGGATCCACTGTTTTTAACATCAAGTGAAATAGAAAAGTTACACAACACATACAACACTCCTAACTCTGATGGTTTACTCACATGTACTTGATGTAGTCAAGAACTTCACGAGTTGGCATAAAACCAAGATAGCTATTTGCTGGCCCAAAGGTAACTATATTTGGGTCAATTGACTCTTTAAGGGGAGGGTTAGGTTGTCCGCACGTGGGTGGGGGTTCTGTGGGAGGAGGGGTGGTGGGTTTTTGGGTGGGAACAACAGTAAGTTCTGGTGTTACTCCTGCCAACGAGACTTGACTTGATCGACCAGAGAAAATGTCTTGAGTTCTATTAAAGAGAAGTATAAAAAATCGTTTAGTATTACAAATTATAGTATACGTAACCAAAAAGCATTATTATTATTATTATTATTATTAAAAAGAAAAAGCGATGTGGCTGAATGATAATCTTAAGTATTGATATCACATGCGTACTAGTATCAACTACTTTCTACCTCAGCATACTCGAGTTACCACACAAGATAATAAAGAACAGTAAAAGCGTTATGCTTGTGGGATGTAGCTGGAATGGTAATCACAAGTATTGGTAGCATATGCGTACTAGTATCTAGTACTTGCAGCCGCTAATATAAGCACTATGGCCACGTTGGCAGCGGGAATTATCTCTCGTTGTCTTGCGCTAATACTGGAGAGTGAATTGAGTTGTTTGCTTTGGTCAAGCTGATTGAATATATAATAAGCCATCATCCAAAGATCAACCTCATTCATAATGGTCACAATCATCCCAAACCTTATAATCACCGTCACCCATTTTACGTAACATAACTCACCCATTTTACGTAACATGTCTCACCCATTTTACGTAACATGTCACCCATTTTACTTAATATATCTCACCCATTTTACGTAACATAACTCACCCATTTTACGTAACATGTCTCACCCATTTTACGTAACATGTCTCACCCATTTTACGTAACATATCTCACCCATTTTACTTAATATATCTCACCCATTTTAGGTAACATATCTCACTCATTTTACGTAACATATCTCACTCATTTTACATAACATATCTCACCCTTTTTACGTAATATAGCCATCACCTGTTGGTTAGAAATTGCATGATTGCCTTCCATCGTTTCATTCCATTGAGGGTGTCTATCTGTTTGGCCGCAAAGCCTCATGTCATTGTTTATTAGCTTTTACAAGCTCTTCCCTACTTCCAGACTGGTTATCTGGTTGATCAAATCACTACTGCAGATTTCATGACCGGTGTGACCACATATTACAAGCTCTTCCCCTATATACATGACCATCTACTTCCAGAATGGTTATCTGGTTGATCAAATCACTACTGCACATTTCATGACCGGAGAACTTAAGAAAAACCTAAAGCACAGCTTTCAGTACTTACATGCCATTTACTCTGATCAGCCTCATTGCACCAATAAATGATTGCAACACTGGTACGGCAATCGGTATATGAACTGATGGGTTCAGGCCACCGATGTAGAACACCCCATTGAGGGGGACTGGGCCCGGAGGTACTGAGCTAACGTCCGCTGACAAACGAATTCGTCCATTATCGACATTCAAAGAAATACTGAAAGAAAGAAAATAAATTCTTTAAATTTGAAAAACAAAGAAAGTCAGCTTTTGTTTATCTTAGCCAATTTTAATCAGACCCTGTGGAGCTTGGGTGCTAAGGAGGGCTATAGCGCCCCCTTTTTTTGAAAATTTTAATTGGCGTGTTTCTTTAAATCTTGATGGTTCAGGTATGTTGTAAGAAAGTACTTATCTATTCTAGTACTGTCAATAGAAATCCAGTAGTAAAAAGAAAAATTAAGTTAAAGCCTGAACTTATTTTCATATTCAAATTATATGTAATGGACTCTAAAAAAATTATTTTGCGATCTGCCTACCTAGTTCAGCTTCTCTTAAACAAACCAATTATTTAACAAATAGATTCCATGTTAGCGTGCGTCTGTTCAGTAATAGATCACAGATGACGTCAAATTGTGGTCAGAACAAAAAGTGGCATACGAAGGCGTTGAACCATAGCGATGGCTCGCCGTTTTCTTAGCGTTTTCTATTTTTGTCTAGAAACACGCGCAAGGCTTTTTTATTCCCTTAGTAAACAATGACGACATCAAAGACTAATCTATACTCACCCAGCCGCATGGGAAAAGAACTCTAAAGTATGGAAGGCTCCATCGTTGAGTGTCTGTCCACTTGTGATCAGTGGCGTGTACTTAGGTAAACCATTTCGTGAGTACAGTACGAACAAGTTGCCATGGAACAAGGCAATATAGAAATAGGCAGACTGTAAATATCCAAAAGCAACAATCAGAAATTACGTTCAAAGTTTAATGTTTTTTGGATGATACTGGAATAAAAATTATAACTACACATATTGTTCATGAATGGTAGTTTTGTGTACTCGAGATTATCAATATGGGTACTAAGGTAGCAGGCACTACGCCTTAAATTGATCAGATACTGAATGTTGGCAGCTATGGACAGCTGTTTCAACCTTATTAGGCCTCATCAGCATAACACAACTACCAATCAAGCTCAGTTTCCCACACGAGATAATAAAGCATAGTAAAAGCGTTAAACTTTAAGGAAGGTACACGAAAAATAATCATAAGTATGAATAGGACGTGAGTGACAGAACTAACCAATCGCAGCTACTAACAAAAGTAGAGGAGTCAGGTCTGCCTAGCGGTTATCACTCATGCCTCCCACCACTACAGACCCGAGTTCGAATCCTGGGGTTCACACCTGGGCTGAGATATGTCGATCTCAATCTGACCCCAAGGGGTTTTCTCCGGAATCTCCGGTTTTCCTCCCTCCATAAAATCGACTTTCACGCCATAATCTGTGCCGTTTACCGCTTAAACATTAGCCTCTCGCTCGGGAGATTTAGAAACCAATCCCTGCGCGTAAAGACGTTAAATAAAGTATGTAATGGACGCCTGGTCTAGAGGGGACCATGTGTCCTATTACCAGTATTCCCGCTCTGTAACAGCATGCAGCAAATATTGTACATTTATTTATTTGTTTATTTATTTATTTGAAGCAGTAAGCGCAGTTTTAACTTCTGGGCCATGCACTTAAATGTACCTCTTTCTCGCTGTATGCAATCAAAGCGGACGGTTGTAACGTCTTGAACGCTAGAGCAAGTGACATCACAAAACTCTGCCCTGTCTCCAGGCCAGCAAATCCACCACCAATAAATCGAATGCCATCAGTTACCTGTACAGAAAAACTCAACCTTCAGTCAGTAGGCGAATTTCGTTGTTGATTATGTTTCATTAGCAAAATATGACATAAATTCAACTCCAAGCTTCCAACAAAGAAAGTGTACATTTAAATAGAACATAGCACATTGACTAATTAATGAGGTATCAGCTTGGTATATTGAATAGTTGACCTAGTGGTTATCACCCACGCCTCCCACCACTACGGACCCGAGTTCGAATCCTGGGGTTCGCATGTGGGCTGAGATTTGTCGACCTCAAGTGCTGCTGCAATATTTTGAGGATAGATTTGCAAATTTTTATGTTGAAGAGCCACTTAACAACTACAACGAGCTTCTCTATCGTGTGAAAAAAGCTTTTCCTGTTCTTCAAGGCGTAAATGACGAACAAATAGTGGTATCATACAAAGATGCATCATTGGAAATATTTATAAATATTGACAGGAATGAAAGTTTACATGTATTGGAAGCTTTCAGAAACACTTCGCCTTGCGGATCAAACATTTACCGACGTGTCCATTTATAAAATATGTCCTGTGTTGCAGAAATTTTTTCACAATAATGGATACCGTTTTTGGCGACAATCCAACAACTTCTGCAAATTGTGTCTGTTTAACGCCAGACGACCACAAGGCAATTATTCGTTTCCTTTTCTCAAACGAAGTAGTAAGATTGCGATGTATGTGAGCCACGGAAGCCAAAAAATTCGCAACTTAAGCATCACGCGCAGGTTGCAACTTGCTCCGCTCAAACTGCCAATCAAATTACCAATGTTGCGGCAGAAGTTTGCAAGATTGTCATCAACAGAACATCCGTTATGACTGCAATAACGTGTGGAAGCCTGATAAAGTTTTGCCAGTATAAATAACCGTCATAAATGTTTGTTCAAAAAGCGAAAAATCAAAGAAACTCACCTCTGAGAGAACGCCACTGAAAGACACACCAACAGATGTTTCTGTGAGATTCTTATCATTCAAATTACGAATCACTAAAACGTCAGAGGTTGTACTGCTCATGTGCATTAGACGAATGGCACCAGCGAATGACTCTGAAACACCTGGTTTGGGTAACCTGTCAACGAAAGCATGGAAATAAACTACTGTTGAAAACCTTTTAAAGAAAAAAGCGTGTAGGCGAGTAAGTACACGTGATATAATCAACATTAGGTTGAAATGATAAATCATCGCCGTAAGTGAAGTAGGAGGCTGACGTTTCGAGTTTCGGTCCTTCATCAGAGCAACTGTAATTTAGACAACTTAAGGTTGAAATTTTATGATCACCACCGTAAGTGAAGTAGGAAGCTGACGTTTCGAGTGTTAGCCCTTCATAAGAGCAACTGTAATTTAGACAACTCAAAGTTGAAATTTTATGATCACCACCGTAAGTAGTGTAAGGAGCTGACGTTTCGAGCGTTAGTCATTCGTTAGACCAAGTCTGCTCTACTGCTCAACTCTGAAACGTCAGCTTCATACTTCATACGGTGATGATTTATCATTTCCACCTAGTGCTGATTAAATCACATGAAAATAAATGTCAACCACGTTCCAAACAGCTGTGGCTTTATAGCTCAGTTGGTAGGAGCACTGTACAGGGATCGCATTGATTGACCCACTAAAATTGACCTGCTCCCAACAGCTGTGGTTTCATAGCTCAGTTGGTAGGAGCACTGTACAGGGATCGCATTGATTGACCCACTAAAATGGACCTGCTCCCAACAGCTGTGGTTTCATAGCTCAGTTGGTATGAGCACTGTACAGGGATCGCATTGATTGACCCAGCGTTACAGTATGTGGAATACAGGAAATTTGGCAAGCAGTAACCATCATTTTTTTAAGTTAGAAATATACATTTATAATTCTACTTTTACTTCAAAAGTATTTACGAAAAAAATGACTTAATACTCACAGCTGGGGATCAACACCACCGATATACACAGACTGTCCAGGATGACACCATAAGTCACTACTAAATGGCCCAATAACAGTGTGATCTGTAGCACCCACACCAAAGACTGGCCTTATTACCATGGTAACATTCCTGAGTCTGCGCATGATGTTGACTTCATACCACCTTCCATCACTGTATGATGATAACTCGCTTGGCAACGAAAAACTTTGATTTTGTGACTTGAACGTGAACACCACACGGCTGTTGTTCAGAT
The DNA here is from genome assembly GCA_025447995.2 of Isaurus tuberculatus. Lineage (NCBI taxonomy): Eukaryota > Metazoa > Cnidaria > Anthozoa > Zoantharia > Zoanthidae > Isaurus > Isaurus tuberculatus. The sequence goes on along the minus strand of JAOEHV020148628.1, from coordinate 553 downwards.
AGACTTGGTAATGGTACCCCTGTCAGTTCAATAATAATATTAGTATTGATAATAATATGATTTCGAGTTCAATTTGTAATTAATTTGCTTGCTTTTATTTTTAAAAGAGTCCGTAATTGCCCGAGCTCGTAAGGCGAGTGCAATTTGGGCTTTTTGAAAAACAAGCAAGTGCAAATTAATTCAAATTTAACGAGAAATCATATTATTACCTATTAATAATATACATGAAAAAATTTAGATAGGAAGTGACGTCCGAGAAATGCGACAAATTAATTTTTTGTACTTACAAACCATGCAGATGCGATAGTCTCAGAAACAAAACAAATTGTTTGCTTACATTGTAAAAGTCTCAAATTAAAAAAAATTGCACTAAATTTCCTTTTTTCTGCATTAAATTTCCTCGAAACAGCTCTTAGCCAATTAGGATCGAGAAATTTTTTCATGTGAGAAAAAGGCCTATAAGGAAGATGGATTGCTCAGAGAAAGGGCTTATTAGAGAGAGGGATCGTTCAGAGAAAGGGCTTATTAGAGAGACGGATCGTTCAGAGAAAGG
>JAOEHV020148528.1:0-14215 GCA_025447995.2 Isaurus tuberculatus | reverse complement strand
GGGAGGTGAGGAGGGAGGGGTTGAGGTTACTCGAGCTGAAGGGTAGGGATAAATCTTGGGATAGAGTTGTCTCGTTTTTTTGTGAACGGTTTAGCCCGAATTGACTCGGATTTAGGGACACATTAGAGTACATGCGTGCGTACTAATCATGCTCTTTTACACAGCACATAATCTGATTTTTTCATGTGAAACAGTGCCTCATTTAGTCCCTATCCCAAAAGATAACCCTAGTCCATAGAAAACCTGGATGCATGTAACCAATTTCTAAGTGTTCGAGTCGTAACTTTACCTTAAACTTTGGATGTTGATTGACTGTTAAACATATAATATCATCTGTATGTTCCAGATAGAACGACTGTACACCATTGGCTGTGCTAAGGACAATGCCAGCTCCCGCTGCATGGTACACAATGTCTCCATCGGGCAAGTAGTGTAGATTGTTCCTGGTATCAAAGCCCCGGTAGCCGTGTATGAACTCAAGATTCAACTCCTGATAGAAAATTGAAAAACGCTGTTAGTATTGACATTGAGAAATGACCTCCGGGGTTATGTACGAAATTAAAGTAATTGCAAAACAGAGACCTGAAACTTTTGCACTACGAAAGAAATATCGCAGTTCATCTAACTAAAAATTACCTCCATACCCGTAAGAAATCCTCGTCGGCCTTTCGTAAAACCAATCAGTTAACTATTACACTACGAAAGAAATATCGCAGTTCATCTAACTAAAAATTACCTCCATACCCGTAAGAAATCCTCGTCGGCCCTTCGTAAAACTAATCAGTTAACTTTTACACTATGAAAGAAATATCGCAGTTCATCTGAAGTTGTTTTACCTGGATCTGTTGGTTTCTCCTCTTTTTGGTGTTACCATTATCTCTCGGCCGTTCACGCTGTCTGACCTTCGGAGGTGCTGTGGAACCTCGGCTAACAGCAGGTCTGCAAGTCAACACAATTTAGTAAGACGTCATTACTTCGACAATTCGTGTTCTTCTTCATCATCATTTCTAATGCTGCTGAAATTGCATTTTTAAACCCTTTTTAATTGAGTTAAACGAGAGCGCACCGTATTTATTCGAATAAACAAATAATCAGGGTTCCTTCCATTTTGTCTCGGCAAAACACCAAGATTTTATTAGTTACTTTATAGATTTGTGCAGCATTGTCAAGCTCTGAAACATGATAACAACGGCATCAAATCTTCCTTTCAAACAAAAGTTTTAGTTTGTTTCAGCGATTCTTTGATTTGGCAAACTGATGTTTTTTTACAAAACAAAACCTACATTTTTAAATCAAATTTCTTTCAATGGTAAATGCCAGTGATTTAAAACAAAAGTAACACGCTAAAACCAAGCACTTCATAAATTGTTTAAAAAAGGCTGAAAATTCAAAATTCAACAATTCTTTTAGGTTCTTAAAAAATCCCGTTTTTCAAGATATCCTATAATAGAAAATCCCAAAATTTAAAAACTTTCAGGTTTTCCAGGTGTAGTACGAGCAATCATAACTGAGAACCCCAGTAAAAGTCCAAAATAAAAACCGTATGTTACCTAGCTTCTTGTTCCTCTTGTTCTCTCAGATGAGGTTTAACTCCTTTAGTTGTCCTGATGGGGTTGGCGTAAATCTTATCAGCATAGTTTATATTCTTCTCTCGTTCTACATCACTGTCATATCCGCCTTCCTCCTCCGAATCAGTGTCAGAATCATCGCTGTCCCCAGCCGCGTATTGCCGATTTACAGCCCTAGCGTGTTTCCACAGCATGACTGACGTATCAGCCCCGCCTACGGACACCAATCGGTTGTCATCATTTGTCCAGCGAACGTTTGTTACATGAGCTGAATGACCGACATATTTCTTAAACTTGGCAGCTTTTCCCTGGAAAATAAAACAACATAAATTGCCTGCTTAAAATTTAAAATTTTATTTAGGAGGCTGACGTTTTAAGCGTTACCTATTCATCAGAGTAACACTACTCTACTTACGGCGATGATTAATCATTTCAACTTATAGCTGATTTTATCACTTGTTTGATTAAACCCTTGCAAAGGGAGAAATTATTTATGCATACGTAATACTATATAGAGCCACCTTAATGCACTAAATGAAGTAAGATAAACAAAGAGCCTAACACTCGAAATGACTGCTTTTTACTTCTAACACCGTTGATTAAATCAGGCCTGGAGATTTCAGAAATTGTTGGAAACCAGTTTTCGGTTCCGTGTATCTGATTCATGGGAAACTGTCGGAAACCACTTTTCGGTTCTCTAAATTCTGATCATGAAAACCTTATTTTTTTAAAGGAGACTATAAAAAAGTAGGGTTGCAATTTTATATTCAAACAACAACAACAAAAAACAACAATTTATAGCCATTATTGTATGTTTACAAGTTTATATAACTGATTCCGTTCATACCACCATCGGAAATCATTTTTCCGTTCCGTAATTTTGCCAGCACGGAACCGACAAGTAAATGGAAACGATCGTTTTCGTGAAATATCCTGGCCTGTTAAATATTTCAACCTAAACTTAAATATATGAGGCGTCAGCAAAGTTAAGCCTATAAGAACGGGTACAGTAAACTATTAACTCACATAACGAAAGTTCAAAACAATGTAAATTAAATATAAATTTAAAATTGTAACTCAAACTCTGACAACCTCCATACTGTTCCCTCACAAGGCACAAACAAGAAAATGCTGTATACGTTTCTATCTCATTTTGTTTTTCTTTTTGTTACCTTTGCTGGATATTCAAACACTTTCACAAAGCCGAAATCATCGCCAGTGGCTAAGATCTTCTTGTCTTTTGTCATATCAACAGTGTTCACATCAGTGATGTCAGAGTATGGGGGCCAGATACCCTCACACGAGTTGCCTAGGACACTAGTCCACGTGTGCCAGTCGATCTTCTCCAGCTCACTGGACACAATTGCCTGCCGTTTACCACGGGGAGCCTCAAAGAATAATCTTTCTTTTGCACCTGAATTGGTCTGGAGAAGCTTGCCTGAATGGGATTGTAACATGGAAAATTAGTATTTTGTGGAAACTAGGATTGATTTAAAAAGGGTTTCAGCAACGAATTTTAAAAACACATTTTCATCTCTTTTCAATGACAACAAATCTCGACATATGGTCATTCAAACACGTTACAAATACGGAGAAAACATGTTCAGAATTTCAGGGGTTTTCAGGACAACTTTTCTGGTTTTTAAAGGCCCGTTTGTATGGAAAAAGTTGTCCCGGGACGAACGGATATCTCACTTAACCGAGTTACTCGGGGCGAGACAACTTTTCATACATTTCTCTGTAAAACGTAGTCAACCGTTTAGGGCATAGGGCCGGGACGAAGGGCTGTCTCGGTTGCCAGAGATAACTCGCCTAGCCGAGGCGAGATATCTCTTCAACCCGAGATAACTTTCTCCATATAAACATTTTGTCCCTTCTTCCCGGGACAACTCAATTTCTCGCGTTTGATTGCTTGTTCCGGGCCAGATATTTTCCATGTAAACACACGGCAAAGTTATCCCGCGTTCAAAACCTCATATAAACTGCAAGTCCAGTTGTCCTGGGTGGAAGGGACAACCCTTTAACGCGGGATCATATAAACAGGGCCTAAGAATTTTTCGGGACAAATGATATAAGAGCACGTTCAAAAAGCATTTTAAAACTTTTTAAACAGTGAAGCTGAATTCTTTAATTTAACAGTAAGTGTCTCATTATGTGTTGGCGTTCTTGTAGTCCAGGATTTGCAGATCCATAAGAATCAAAGTTTGAAATGTTAAATTTGGGAACGTTCTAGTAGTATTTCATAGTTAAATATAGTATTTCAACCAATTTTTTCGGCTTTTCATCATGAGACAGTTCTTCCTTGAAAGAACCAAGAAGTGGGAAACTTGTACATGCTTGACAATCATTCAAACTTTCGCTGAAATCCGAATGCTACTGTGATTTTTTACACCGTAACCAGAGGTTCGGCTAAATCTTTTCCGAGCATGGTGGCTCATTGGGCCGGGTCTCGCCTCCGGTTCCTATATTGCTACGCGGAAAAGCTTCTTTGATCCCCATTGGATGGGGCACTTACCCGAAGGCGAAAAAGCTAACTTGCTTGACAGACATACAAAGTTTCAAAGGAATCCGGATGCTAATAAGATTTTTTACACCCTAAACAGAGGCTGAATTACATCCTTTTCCGAGCCTAAGGGCTTCTTGAGCCGGGTCTTGTCTCAGGTTTCTACATTACTAAGTGGAAAAAGTTCTTCAACTCCCATTGGATGGTACACTAATTCATTGCTCTTAAATTACAAGGGAGTGGTAGATGATTTATTTCCCCCAAAAAAGATATTAATTGATAAACTTACCCCTTGTGTCCCAGTCGACATGTGTAATATAACTTGAACTTCCTTTGCAGATGCCAACTCGTTTGCTGCTCATCACGTTGTAAATGTCTACAAAGTTGTCATGGGACGCAACTGCTAGGTATTTCCCTTGGCCTGTTTGCAAACATAATTCAAACATAATATATTTCGTTAATGATTCATAGGTTCAACTAAAAATTCTATAATTATCAAGACCTAAAGCACCGCATTTGATTTCAGCTGCAAAATGGTTGATCCACACAATTTAGATGATACTTTACTAAGTGTTCAGTTGGAACCATTGCAACCCAGTCTTAGTTTAAATTTACAAGAGTAAAAGTTTGTAATATCAGAAACGGCTGATCGGCTAAAACCAACTAAAAAAGACTTTTTTTTAAAAGAAAAAAATAAATCAACGCAATCAAAGACAATAGCAGTTATTACAGCCGCATGTAAATGAGATGCAAATAACTCAACAAACATTGTATTGACCCGATAGCCTCGCTTGAATGATCCTCAGAAGAAAAGATTTTGGGCATGCGGGCTAAGCTGTAATAACAGCTATTCATTTCAATAAGACAGAAAAAGCAAATCTCTGCCGAAGGCCTACAGCTCCATACGTCAGCTTCATAAACAACTTAAAACGATGGTCATAAAAAGTTTTAACAATATTTTTCTAAATCACGCGCCGATGTATTGAAGATGGACCCACAAAACTCGAGCTGATCCTCACAGTCGTGGCATCATCGCGCAGTTAGTAAGAACACTACACGGATATCGAAACATACATAAACTCGAACATCCACTTTTCAATCAACACAGATTTTAAAAAGTTTACACTGGTTGAGCTTCACTCTGTTTATCAGGAAACTTTCATTTATTTAAAATTATTATATCGCACCTGGAGAGAACTTGATGTCAGAAATTTCTTCTTTCCGGTGATGGAAACCAACAATATCGTCCAAAGTTGAAGAATCAACTACAGTAAAGCTTCCTGCAAGGAATAAAAAGTTTTTTCCGAAAAAAGATTGTCTCGCAATATATACATTAAAAAAGCCTTAAGAGTAGATAGAGTATCTTTCTGACGGTTGTGCTTTAAACATAACCTTATACTCTAAGCTTTTTAATAAAGATGTACAAAAATTTTTACGAATACTACAATGCTAGTATTTACCAAACATACATATAGTTTTTTCTTCTATTCCTTACGAGATGAAAAGATTTAAACTAATATCGTAGAGACATGAAAATCAGAAGTCCAATCAACCATTGCAATTACAACTAATCATATTCAAGATGAATGCTTGAACGAAAATTTTATGGTTTATCGGAATCCTTCTGTTCCGTTCATTTTTACATCATAATTTTCGTTTGTTTGTTTTTGCTAGATGAATAAGAAATAAATGCTTTGGACCAAAAGTATGACAAAATGAGGCAAAATGATTTTTGCTAAACGTTTTCTTAAACTACACAAAAAATCCTTTTTTTTCCTCTTCCGAGCCTAGTGGCCCATGGAGCCGGAGCTTATCTCCGGTTTCTGTAGTGTTAAGTGGATAAGATTTATTGACTCCCCCTGGCATGGGACACTAATCCATCGCAGCTTAGCTCCCAGCCGAAGCTGCTACTCATTTACCAACCTCGTAAGGATGGAAAGCTGAGTAAGCTTTGGCGGAAAAGAAGGTCACACAAAGTTTCGGTAGAGCCGAGGAATCGAACCTGGGACCTTATGGTTGGAAGGCAAAGATCTTACCAACTGCGCCAACTATGCCGCCAACAACACAATTAACAGTTAAAAGAAAATTTCGGCTTACCATCTTTCATCCCAATGGCCAGGGCCCGTCCGTCTGGAGAAAATGTAACACTACGAGCTGGTTTCTTCAATTTGCGAACATTTTTTAGCCGATAATTTTCTAAGTCCCAGACCCTCGCTGTCTGATCATCACCAACAGTTGCACAGAGGTCATCGGTTGGATGCGTTGCTAAGCCCCACAATTCGCCTTCCAGATGACCCTAACAAATCCGATTAGCATTTTATGAAATTAAAGTTTCTATTTTAACAAATCCATGACTTCAAAAACAATTTTTTCGGTATTATCAAGTTTTACAGCTGCACTGACGATGTAAAATTTAACTAAAGGTTTTACGAACAGTACTACTACCCGCTAACATTACTTTTAAATTCAGCAAACGCTGGTACTCTTTTTACCGACCTAGTAAGTAAGGACAGCTGAGGTAAAAGGGTAAAGGGGGTCGTTTGCTAATCGCCCTCTCTCGCAGCCAGAGGCTAAATTGCCAAGGACGCAGCTCAAGGAGGTCGGACCGAAAAAGCTATGCCGCTGTCTAGGCACTCAGCCCCAGAGTACGATCCATACATAACCTCGGAGCTTAGCACCACAGCCAGATTTAATCAGCTTGGAGTCGATTTTGCTGAGGGAGGAAAACCGGAGTACCCGGAGAAAATCCCTCGGAGTCAGATTAAGATCGACAAATCTCAGCTCACATGTGGAGCCCGGGAGTCGAACCCGGGTCGTAGAGGTGGGAGGCGCGAGTCATGACCACTACGCCAACCTGACTCCCAACTTTGGCAGAAATGAAAGGTCAAATCAAGGCAGGGCAAAGAATTTTACCCGGCAAATAGTAGGACATGTCAGGCAGAGATGTCACCAACTGTGCTAACCATGCCCCCGTAGGTGTTTGTAAGATGTTTAAAAACGTGTCGGAACCTGGTTGTGGCTAAACACCCACCTTAGCGGACAGAATATTTGATCTTTTCGCCTTAAAAAAAACCTTACACAATTTGCACAAATACTTACAAATAATCCTACTCAAACGGAGACCCCCAGGGAAGAAATCTTATTTCTTAAATATAAAGTCTGTTTGTTAGATTGCTAAACAGTACTGATGTTTCTAGAAAGATCGTAAAACTTCTAAAAATTTTCAGATCTTTGAATTACCTGAATAAGCACTGTGATTGGTCCTTCTTTAGCAATTTCAAGGATCTGTAGACAGTACATTGGAATTTTTAGTGGGTAAGTCCTGTTCAACGAAGATAATTGTCTACAAACAAGATGCCAGTGGCAGGCAAGCCAAGTTGTAAATCAACTGCTTGAAAACCATACAAGCTTTAGCTAAAACCTATCTTTTGCGTCGGTTTAATTATTTTTCTATTTGCAATCAGCGTCCTTTGCTTTACAGCTCTTTTATTACGTATCTCATTTATCCTCAACACGCAGTCTTTGTGTTTGTAGTTCTTTAAGCCGAGATGGAATCACGCTTTGACTCTCTCTGTAATTAGCTCGCTAGAAGCACGTGTGGTTCCTGCTCAGCTAAATACTGTTACTCGAAGTCGAAATTGTCGTTGGGAAAACAGAGCTAATTCCCCATTGCAATAAAATAAAACCTTCGTTAAACTGCTGTGATTTTTCCGGCGACTGAATTTCGCAATTTTACAAAATACCTTTGGTGTGCTGCGAACCAATAAACGCGCTAAAACCAGATGTGGCCGCTGACTGGTTAATGCGATTTTCCTTAGTAACCCCGCAGCAATCATTTGAGCTTAGTTTGTTTAAAGTGAAAACAACATTAGTCTCACACATTTTCCGACAAATTATCGTCGATTAGTGTCAAAACGTACAGTTTTTATACATTTACTGGTATTTAGTATCTACTATTCTAATTTTCTCGAACATTTGCTTGCCGTTTCTAGGAAGAAATGAGGAATACATTTTTCTCACATAAAGTGAAAACAAAAAGTCCGGGCAGCGATGAAACAGATCTTCTTTTCACTTAAATTACGTTAATCAAGTAACAGAAGAAGGAAAAAGAGTGAAAAAATTGTAGTATTCAGGCCCGTACCCAGGAATTTTGCTGGGAGGATGCGAACAAAATTTTTGGGAACCACACCCCCCCCCCCAACTCTCGGACACATTTTCGTCTCCTTAAAAGGGCTTGGAAAAGTAATAGAAAAACTTTCTTTGTGATGGACACATTGTTTTCATAAGCAATCATGTTTCATCGTTATCTCAAGGGTTAATGAAAATGTGAGCTCATGGCGGAATCTAGAATGCCGAACGTATTGTATCTAACACATATATCTATTCATTACTTTTAAAATCGAGTGGACTTTTGCGGACCAGTTTACGACCGTTGGGGTAGGCAGGTAACAAAAAGCCAAACATTTGTATCAGTAGTTGCCATAGCAACAACATTTAGGTTCTGAAAGAGTCTTTCATACGTAGTCCAATGCAGTAGGTTTTTATTATTGCCCTTCTACCGAGTGCTATGTGATAAACATTCGCCAAAGGAGAAATTAATTATGCACGTGTAATATCCAAAGCTTTGTAAAATACAACTTTATGGAGCCACCTTAAACGAGTAAACAGACTTGTCCTTAATAACCTCTGAAAGGAAACATAATGTTACTAAAAGATTAAGCTTATTTCAAAATGAAAAAAAATGGTTACATTATAAGTTATACCTCACTGTTCTTGGTTCCAACTAGAATTTTTCCTTGTCCAAGTGTGATGGCTCGGATTGCGGGAGCATCCTCAAGTAACACACCCTGCGGGGTGCCTGGATTGAGGCCTGTTCTTGTAACCTTGTATGTTTTGAGACATCTTGAGAAATTCTCGTCCCAAAGGCCGACGACGCCATCTTTCCCACCGGTTACAAAGCCCTGAAAGAGTTACTGATGCTTGTAAATAATACATTTGAAAGTATACGGAATAGATATAAAAGTTGTGAATCCCAAGGATTTCAAAACAAACAGTTTAAAAAGGTTTAGAATGAGAGAATAGAGTTCGTACATCCTTTACTTGGATTTTCGGAACTTTTTCAAAATTTTCCAGAAGCACTTTACTTAGTATTTCCAAAACTTCCAATCTAAAAATAGTTTTTTAAAATAATTCTAGGAAGTGCAGCATGATATCGATAAATAGGTATTTTGCTAAATCCAATTTTTAAAACCTTCGGATTGACCTCCCACGGACAATTACAGTCAAACCGGATATTCTTTTGATGAAAACTTTGCAAACGTCTACCGCAACATTGGTAATTTGATTGGCAGTTTGAGCGGAGCTAGTTGGAATCCGCGCACACGATTTTCAAATTTTATTTGATGTGTAAGTTGCGAATTTTGTAGCTTTCATGACTCACATACATCGCAAACGTACTACTTCGCTTGAGGGAAGGGAACGAATAGTTGCCTTGCGGTCGTCTGGTGTAAAATATTTATAAATGATTCCAATGACACATCTTTGTATGATGCTCCTGTTTGTTCGTCGTTTACGCTTTGAAGAACTGGAATAGCTTTTTTCACACGATCGAGAAGCTTGTTATAGTTGCTGAGTGGCTCCTCAACGTAAAAACTCGCAAATCTATCCTCAAAATATTACAGCAGCACTTGAAACATTTTCGTGAAAAATCACGGTTATAGCCACGAGGTACGAAATGAATTGAGCAAATTGCATATGCAACTTGCAACTTGCTCGCGCAGGTTGCAACTTGCTCCGCTCAAACTGCCAATCAAATTACCAATGTTGCGGCGGAAGTTTGCAATGCTGTCATCAAAAAAACATCCGGTTTGACTGTAGCGTTTTCGTGTTAGAAAACAGAATAGGTAATTGGCAAACGCTACCTGTGATGTTCTTCTATTCGGAACTGCGCATTACTTTGAATCTAACTTTAATATGTTTAACATCAATTTGTTCGCAAAGAAAAACATTTAAAACAGAAAACTTGTCTATAATCTTGAGAACAAAACTTAATTTTACACCTCTTGGAAAAACAATTTTCAATTTCCAAATTTTTTCCAACACTTTCCAAAACCTGTACGAGTCTTTTTTTACCTTTTCTAACGTCTGGATAGCAAACACTGGACCTTCATGAGCCTGCACTGCACCTTTAAGCGTGTTCCCCTGCCATACAAATACCTTCCCACTGGACCCCCCAGAGAAAACCAAGTCAGCGTGTTTACTGTACGTAACGCACATCATAGTCTCCTGTTTCCCGGCGCTACCGAAGGTGCCTCGTTTTGATGTGAAACCACCACCAGTTTGGGTCCAAAATTTAATGTGCTTAACACCGGCTGTCACCATTTCCTCGTGCCTCTGGGGATTCCAGCGAATGACAAAGATCTTGTCCTTGTGGCCCCTTTGAATACGTTGAACAGAGGGAGTTTAAACTAGGTGGAAGTGTTTAAAAAAATCGCGTTGAACAGATTTCCTTGAAGGGCGCCAACTTGCAGGTTATGTACAAGATGAAATTTAGACAACTCGAGATAAAACTTGTGTTGCGGCCGTAAGTGGTATGAAGAGCTAACATTTCGATTGTTTGCCCTTTATCAAAGCAAATGAAAATGCGGAGAAAACAAAATGTTCGTAAATGTTATGTACGTGGGTTGAACTCTGAAGGGTAGCAATTGGTGGAACTGGTAAAAGAGAACTAAACAGTAATTTTAAAAATCAAAAATCTTTCATTGATGACGTAAGGAGCAAAAAACCAATAGGGGGAGGGGGGGGCTAAATGGACCCACACACTTGTCGAAAAGAGCGGGTTAAAGATCCAGGTGTTGCATACTGTCTATATTACTGAAGGAGTTTCTTAGTTATTCAAATATGTGTGAGCTGCTGTAGTGGGCTATCTAAGACCCTCAACTCTTTGAGCTCTGTATTTGCTAATAAAGCGTTTGGAACTTAAGCAATAATGAGCGCTAGATAAAAATGTTATCATCATCATCATTACAGAACATAAGCACGAGGTACAACATTACCTTGTGGTAGCCAGTTTTTCTCCTCGTTTCCAGTCCCACACAACAATACAATGATTATCGTCCAGACCTACGCTTGCAAGCTTCTTTCCATCACCTGGTGACATAAACCACTCGCTTGTTATCACTAGTTTAACATGAGTGCAAACCTTTGGATTTTGGCGCTCGTAGTTGGTTTAAGGTGGCTCTATATAGTTTTTTGGCGCGCGAAACATGAGTACGAATAGCATGCGCAGTACCATACTTGAAGAATTTTTATTTTGATGACGTCACGAAACATAAGGGTTTTTGAGTGATCTTAAAACACATATTGGACGCGTTCCAGACGGTGAATTTTTTGAAAATAAACAAATGGATAGGATTTTTCTTTTTCTCAATGTTAGGAAAAAATAATCAAATTTTATACATACATTAATGTAATACGCATCAAAAACGAAAATTGCGAATTCCTCCGAAAATTATGTACAGCTTTTCTTGTAACTTTGTCAGTTGAAACTCCTTGGATGTTTACTCTGTTTCCCCCAAAACAAAGAAAATTCACCGTGTAGAAACCTAGAAACACCGTTTAGAAGTCAGGTAGATTTAAAAAACAAGCCAAGCATTTCTATCAGTAGTTACCATAGCAACAACATTTAGATTCTGAAAGAGTCTTCCGTACGTAGTCTAAGGCTTTAGGTTTTTATTATTGGCCTTCTACCAAGTGCTAAGTGATAAACATTTGCCGAGGGAGAAATTATTTATACATATGTAATATCCAAAGCTTGGTAAAATACTATATAGAGCCACCTTTTAAAAATGAAAAAATCTCTAAAGTTTGTTTTCATTTAATTGAACTACGAACGCTAGAATCCAAGAACTTGAAAGACTTTCTAGTGACTGTGGTAATGAAAGGAACTGGAAACTTAAATCATGACATGCAAAGACTTGTACTAGACTGCTAAAGCTGGCTATAAGTGCCTAAGAACTTAACAATGGACCTTACTATTTTTTGAATTTTTGTAACTCAGTGTGTAGAAAATGCAAGACAAAGCCTCTAGCGAGCGAGATTATACTCTAACAACCAAGGACAAAAACACTACGCACGCTTGGTGATCACAGTTTCACTGCAGCTGCACCTGCACTCTGGAACAACCTTCCGAATGTAATTTGATCAGCCAGTAGCATTAACTTTTTTAAGACTCTCCTTAAGACTCATCTTTTTTAAGATAGCGTTTGACCTATAAATTATTTAATTAACTAATTCTTATTTAAATCCAATTAATTTGTTTTATCAATCAATCAATCCAATTTTGATCCGGGTTTATCCCCGTAAACGGGGGTGGCCGGATTTACCCCACTTTGGCAGCAATCTCTCCAACTCCCACTCTCCATCTCGCTCGACTCATGGCATCCTTTTTTTCCAAACCAACACTCTTGTTTTAGTATTTAAGTAATTATTTGTATTTTATTTATTTGTTATATACATATCAATTTTAATTTGTAATTTTTATGATCTCTGTAAAGCGCGCAAGAGCATCTACCTATGATTTGCTGCGCTATACAAGATTAAATTATTATTATCTAAGTAAGTTTTAAATTCCCAGCACCACATTTAGAAAATTTATTTCCAAAGTCAAACCGTACGGGTTCCAATTTTTAAATTAAAATTGCATTAGATATTTTCCCACATTTTTTATATTCTTTCGTTATCGTCCATGTTTACAAGAGTGTGTTATGAAAAACAATGCAGAGAGGGCTAATTGAAAGGTACAGTGTAGACTAAAAAATGATAAAAAACAGGGATAAAGGTCTAAATCTACCTTAAAAAAGGCCTGGCACACATCGACCAAGGGGTATAGCACTTCAAAACGTATCTGCTGAAATTTTCCAATAGCATTCTACAAAAAGTACCTGAGAAATCGACGGCACAAACACCTCTCTGATGCTGGCCTTTGAGAATTGCTAGTGTTGTTAGTTGTTCAGCGTCCCACACATGCACGGCTGGGTCGCGACCAACCTAGGTTAAACCAAAATAAGGTTCATAAAAACATTTCGAAAAAAACTCTAGAACTTTTCAATATAGTTCATAATTTTTCAAGTAGTAATAAACCATTTTATTAAATGGCTGAGTAATCTCGCGCGTTCTGATTGGTCAGTTCGAGGTCGGTAATTTACGGTACGCAGACCTCCCGAAACGCTGTGTTTGTTTTGTTTTTTTACAAAAACCAGACACACTTTTTTAAAAACTTGTAATAGCTTGACAATCATACAAGTTTGAAGCAAAAATCAAATAGTACTTTGATTTTATCATCTTAATTTTTTTTCTAACCAAGACTTCGGTCGCTGGATTTGCGTTATATAATTTATGAATTTCAGTTTTATTGTTGATGAAACGTTCTGTTGGCAATCAGTGTTGGAAAAAAGTTATTTTTCATTTCTTTTAATGGTCACCGAAGACGTGTTTGCCGCAGTTGGCAAGATCTCCCCAGTTCGATCCTCTGCCGAAATTTGAACATATGTGTGACCTTCTTTTCTGCCAAAGCTTACACAGCTTTCCATCCTTACAAGGTCGGTAAATGAGTACCAGCTTCGGTTGGGAGCTAAACTGCGATGGATTAGCGTTCCGTCCAGGGGAGTCAGACTCTCATCCGCTTAACAATATGGCAACCGGAGATAAGCGCCGATCTAATGAGCCACTAGGCTCGGAAAACGACTAAGCTTAGAAGAACAAAGATATTTGCTGAACGAAATAAAAAAAAAAAACTGGCATATAAAATTACAGTAGCTGTGTCGTTGGAAGGCTGACATCTTACGGCCTACCCGAATCAGGTCGCCTACCTAACCAAAAGTCCAAGAATATTATAAAATTTCAAAAGCGATTTTTTCATTAAAACTCAAGGAGTTTTCTAGAATTCGTTCGGGCGAACAATAGAAAATAACATAACATTAACAACAAATATTACATTGCTAATTTATTGAGAAGCAATGAAGATTTAAAAAATCTTTTTATGAAGTAATTGGTAGAACGTCACACTACAAAAATACGCAGTCTAAGACTGCATGTGCCTAGTGGAATTGTTGATGATTAATTGCATAGCTGGCAACAAAAGCTA
>JAOEHV020148417.1:0-28306 GCA_025447995.2 Isaurus tuberculatus | reverse complement strand
ACGCCATCTTGTTTTTCTCTATCGCTAATCAGTGAATATCCTGGATATTCACTTTTTAGGGAACCAATCAGAGCGCGTGAAAAACACTATTCACTGTGTAAATTATTCTGTGTCTTCTTTGTTTTCTTAAAGGCTTAGGCCACCTCAGGCTAGCCTAGTTTGTAAGGTGCTTACAGTCTATTGTATGGGGGACTTTTATTCGATTCCCATTGAGACAAACACTGAGTCTTAAAGTTGCATCCTTTGCTCTAACATCAAAGTTTCAGTCTCTCTATCAGGAGAAATTGAAGAACCCTTTGCAAAAAATGGAGCTTGTAAAAAGAATGAGAACCCTCATGATGGAAAAACATGCTTTAAAAAGCCTGATCACAAGTTTGAAGTGATTGTTGTTTTTCTCTTTTAACACTTGAGACAATATTGATGATTTTAAATTTAACCAATATTATTAATCTATTTCAAGATTTAGGATCAATTTTTTTATTAGATATTATATACTTGTGTTAGTATAATACTCTTAATCCTTTTTCAAAGGAATTTTGCAGGGCCCCAATATACATGTATATCAAATGATTTACATTTTTTCTCATTTGAAACTTATGACTAAGAAGCATTCCCGTACCTTTATTTCCATGAAGACATTTTGGATCGTTTTTGTCCATACAAACATAAAACTTCACTTTTAAGCCATCTTTACAACTGCCACCAATAAGATTTTTTACTGAACTATCTGTTGTCAATTCCCTCGAGGCAGTTCCTATGATTTTGTAAATAGAATTAAAAGACTAAGTGTATGAGAATTAAAACATTTTGAATACCATAAAAACAAAGTTTTCAAAAAGTTCACAGTAGTTGTTGATCAGAACCAAAGAAAAGCTAGGTAATGATAATTTATGTATA
This sequence comes from Isaurus tuberculatus, assembly GCA_025447995.2. NCBI lineage: Eukaryota > Metazoa > Cnidaria > Anthozoa > Zoantharia > Zoanthidae > Isaurus > Isaurus tuberculatus. The sequence continues at coordinate 27,409 of JAOEHV020148417.1, read as the reverse complement.
GTTTCAAGCTAGGAGCTCGAGACTGAATAAGGCTCTGCAAATAATATGTTTTCCTAAAACAATTTTAGAATTATTTGACAAATGATATGAAATGAAATAATTAATATCTTAGTTTCCTCAATTAATTATTTTAGAGTTCTATGCAGAATCAATGGTTCATAATATTTTCTCAGGAGCTTGCCTAATTAAATATTGGTCAACTTATATTGACTTGAACAACCCTACACGAACAGATGGTTATATATTATTTCATCTAGTAGAATTAAGATTTGAATGTAATATATGTTATATTATTATATATTATTGTTTGTCTTTTGGTGTAAATAAAAAACATTTTCATTGTTTTTTTCCTAGATAGTGTTCAACATTAACAAAGTTATTATTATATGTTGTATAAATTACAATAAAGACATCTAAACTTAATATATGACTACAAAATGATTACATTAATCTGATAATATAACTTGTTTGCTGGAGGATCAAAAAATATATGTCTAAAACAGTAGTGTACAGTTTGTAATACAGCTGTAAATTAGAAACTTTTAAGGTACTTAAAAATACAAATTTTAACAAAAGTTAAATGCATTCAAAGTAATTTTCTCTTTGATATTCCAGTTTATAGATATAGTAGGATTAAATATGAGCTTTCACAGCAGTCAACCAATATGGCTGTGTTAACTACTCATTGTGATAGCTTATAACAACAAGAGTAGTAGATTGTTGAAAGAACATTGATAATATTGGTGGATGTAATATCTTAAGTTATCTTGAAAAATAACATTTATTTATTAATTGAATTTTTTTCTGCTGCTGTTAAAGCCAATTTAGACTTGAATGAAATGTTTTAATATTAGTGCCACATTGTCCTTTAAATGGTTAACTGCATGCTTTTTTCTAGGATATCACTTTTGTTTGCCAATAAAATATTGATACAGTTGACCAATATATTTTTATTTTTTAAAAAAGTAATCTTATGATAATTGTACTACTGTAGCAAAATAATTGCTACTCTAAGTAACTTTTCCATCAGACTTTAGTTTCAGTTAAACCAAGATGAAACTATTGACAGACAGAAGTAGAAAACCATAACTACAGACTATTCACTCGTGTAATATAAGTCAATGCTGTGTATACCTCTAAACCCACTTTTGAAGCTAAAAATTAAAATTTGAATAATTTAAGCAGTTTTCAAGTGTTTACTTTGGTTAAATGAAAAAAAAGGACTCAAATGGACATAAATTTATATTTAAAAAATTTATAAGGGTAATCATTTTATTCCTTTTCTATTATTTTTTATTCAGGTACCGAAAAAACACATCTGCATCTTGAGACTTATTAAAACAACAAATGATGTCATCCACATATCTGCGATAATATAATGGTTTGGAGCCAGTGTAATTTTCCAACCAAAGTTTTTCGTAATGACCCATAAAGAAATATTTTGTATTCCTATCTAAGCCGTTTTTTTGTGTTTGAAGCACCTTAATAACAAGAAAGTCTAGATCTCCATTGCAAACTAGCGAACTCAGCAATTGTTCATGGCTTTTTTAAGGGAAGGTCAGGGAAAGTTGGTTGTGGTTTGAAGACCTAATTGAAGCGCCTGGTGCAAAAACAACGAAAGTGACTTGGTATGAAAAGCTAAATTCTCCCAAAAGTTATGAAGGGATAATAGGGATAATGTAGGGAGAGTTGACAACATCGTTTTTGCACTAGACCCTTCAATTTTCTTTGTGTATAAGTTGAAGTCGCAAGAATTTTCATGTTCCAGTACCTTGACTTATACTGGAGCAAATACAGCTGATACAGTATAGCTTTCTTTAATGGTATGTGTATCAATCACGTTCCCTTCTCCAGTTATTAACAAAAGACAATAAACAGAGAGATCTAGAGAACCACTAAAAACTTGTTTACATGGCCAGTTATGTTTCCTATAGATCAAATTGAAAGTATATGTTGGAAACATACATTATATATAGAAGCAAGACCCAAATTTAAAACACTTGCATATTAACTTAAAATTAATTCCTAGTTTTTGGTGTTTAAAGATTTCTTAATCATGTAAAAGTCTTATGACTAATGGTATAAGAACAAAATTATGTCTTATGACTCATAAATGACGAATTGTAAAATAAAATCTCAAGTACTAAAAATCTTAAATTACAAATAAGCCAACTGCTGATTAAAGCAACCTTCACACCCAATTTACCCTCTGATATTGCTTGCATGAAAGTTGTTATACTTAATTATTTATGAAGAATCCTTTTTGCTTTCTTTGTTAGCTCAACTGAAAATGCTTCAGATCATTGCAGAATACTTTTGTTTACCTAACTACCTCGGAAGTTATTCACTTCACACTTTTTTATAAGAAATAATTAATTTTGGTTAAGGCTTGTTTCTATTCTTCTGTCTGAAGTTGATTTCAAATTAATTTACATATCCTTTGATCATGAAAAAAGTACAGTTATTTAATAAATATTAAGTATTTGCCGCTTTAAAAGTTGTTGCCAAAATAATCATAAAGTATATAATCATGAACTTTTAACTTTATATCGGTACTTTGACCTAATTTAATTCTGGTATTTTTCTAACAAAGCTTTAGCCTGGGCTGGGCTTGTCCCTAGCTCGTAATTTTCTTTATTTTTGAGGGCAAATCTAGATTGGGTGTTTCTAGAACGTTGATTTTTATAAAAATTGTTTACTGTACCTTGATACTTATGAACCATAACATGTGACTTTCATAGTTGGAAATTCTCCCAACTAAACCTTTGTGTTTACTGTTACAGATACGGAGAATTTTTCTTTTCATCTTCAACTGATCTGTTCCTAATTTCTTGTTTCAAGATGTATTATTTTCAATGAATTGTGAAAGGAGAAGATGTATGTTGATATATTTACTCACCAATAAAGTAATACTCTTTTCCTGGATGATACTCAGGGCCGTTGTTTCCATGATTGGGCTGAAATACTTGCACAGTTGATTCAATTTGATTACTGTTAGGATTCTTGCATTCTAGAATTTTCAATCCATTTGTAGCATTACATGTTTCGTAGCCATGTTTATCCACCAAATACAAATTCTCAACTAATTCGATATCTGTCTTCTCTTTGATTTGTGTCACAAGATTCATCTTGGAGTTTGGACAGATGATGTAAATCCTATCATAACCATTGACCTTTCGTGCCTCATCCCCAAGATTTTTGAAGCTGCAACAATTTTGATTTTTTAAACTAATTGAACATGTACTTTTTTTGCAGTAATTGTTAATTAGTCCGTTACAAACAAACAAAATTGTGAAGTGAATTCTCTCATATGGATCCGCACATTTTTTAAGCTTTTTAAGTTAATATTCTCTTCCTAACTAATATAATATAATAGTTATACTTTTAATGAATTATTTTGCATGAATAGGAAAAAAAAAAAATCTTATTTTTAATTGGTACAACAGAAAAATCAAAACCCTTTTTCAAATATTGTGTTATAGTTCAAAAATCAAACCTGGAATTTTTTTAAAACGTGATTTTTATCAAAAATATGGCCAAGCGAAAAAGGAACTACCATTACAGAGCAACTTACAATCTCTGATTTACTTTTCAAGTTTCCAATATTAAATTTTTTGATATTTCAGAAAAAAAAATTGTTTTTCATTTATTTACTGTTAGAACTATTCTGAAATGGATTTACTAATTGAATAACATAGAAGTCAATTGAAAACCAGCCAAGGTAAATAGCTCGTCTTTTAAGATGTTATTAAATTAGAAATATTATAATGGCTCTTAAGTAAACATAATGGCTGGGGATGCTTTTCAAATCAGTCTGATAGAACAAAAACAAATAATAGTGCTTTTACAAACCCTAAGATGATATGACTAGTAACAATTCTTAGATATTACAGAATGAAGTGTAAACTGTATCAATAAGTTAACTAACCGCAGGAAATTTTGCATGACAAAGGGAGCTAGCTTTCAAAATTTGCGTACATGCTCTTGGCGGAAGTTTTGTAGCTCTTTTCGATAGCGAGTGTTCTTTTCTTTCATTTTAGCTGTTTTAAAACGACTTTTGGATAGAGACAGCATCTTTTTCATATTTTAGAGATTTTTATCATTTGTGTCGATTAATTATGATTACATGGCTATTATATCTGCGCCGTCTTGCTTCAATATTTATCTTTATTGACAGGGAGCATAATTCGTTAAAGGATCTCTTATATTCCAAAACAATTATTTTTGATCAATCGCAAAATTCTTCACGTTAGTTTTTTTAGGAAAAAATTAATTGGCGTACAAGTTAAAGTTCTTCATTATATGTTGTACCGATTAATGAAAACAGATGGTTTTAGATCAAATTTGCATGTGTATTGTGAGGAGAAACAAATAGATATTGTTTGTGGCTTTGAGGATAAATCCTTTTAACTCTTTTACATCTCCGCTTATGCACGACAGTGCGTCTGTGTCTCAATTTAATAAGCGAGACCCAAGTACATCAAAGCTAGACATACTTTCTGTAGCTTTATAATAATTGTGTTTACATTTTAACGCCGTTTCTAGGTTTTACTTCAAAGAGAGAAATTTTTCGTACTTTTGTTTTTGTGAGTGCTTGTTTTTATTGTGACAAAGTTGATGACAGCATATAATAACGGGTTTTTAGTGCTTTGAAGTTTGCTCTTAAACTAATCTTTAGGAACAAATTGATATTTTTCAGTCAAGATAAAATGGTCGGAGTTGATAAAATTTTCTGTAAAACTATTAATTTTTTCCGACTTATTCATTTTCACGCTAAAATTTTAGGCCCGTTAATCGTAAATTAGTCTACTTTTTTTCAGTAGAGTCGTGTTAACTATTCAGTTTGTTATCTCAAGGGCATTTGAATTTGAAAGCCCTGCAGAAAAACCCCGACATATGGACTTGGCTCTCATAAAAGCGTTTTCTGTTATAAAGAAACTAAGTAATTCCTTTTCTAAGGCCGCTAATTGTTTCTTTAATCTGCTCAGTCTTTCAGACTGCGTTTCAGATATTATTTTTCTTTGAAAGGGATTTAGCATAAGTGTCGCTCAAAGCTCAAACTGGCTTCTTAAATCATTTAGTGAAATGCAACTCCAAAAAAAACTACAAAAACAACGATAAATTTTTAAACCTGGGGCCTGAAAGCTTTTTTAAGGGAAAAGAAATTCTTAATTTGTTGCTAGAGTGACAGAAGCGATAATCGTTATCATTCCGCAACAAACATGTTTTTTGCAAAGGCCCCAACATGGCGTGTAGTTTGATAACCTTGACCGCTCATGCGACCCGTCGATCAACCTCCTGTGCAGCTAGAACACTGAGCACAATGAGAAACTCAGCGGTACGCATTACTTCTCTTTAATTCAACAAAGAAAGGCAGCGGAAATTGTGTGGAAAGAAATCACAATAAACACTTGCGTCGCCAAAGGTTATTTTCAAAGGATCAATGATTGAGAGAGTTTCGCTTCCTGAAAGCGTCTGATAGCAAATTATACTTGGGTTTGTCGGGAATTCTATTTTTCCTTTAAGTAAAAAACCGGCGAACAAAAACCATTTTGTAATAGATTATTTTTGCCGAAGTAATGCTTCTATCTTATCTGCCAAATTTTTGAAATTACCGGCTTGCCATTCTTAATAATGAAGTTTTGTATGCGAACAAAAACCGTTCAGACTTAACGACTTTTTAAATTTGCAAGTAAATTGGATTTCGGACAGATTAGTTTGAAAAAACGCAGGTAAACGAAACTGGAATGAAAACAACCACAACTGACAAAAACCTGATAAAGACCTAATAGACATTTACGAAACAATTAGTTTTCCGCGAAGTGAAATATAGAGTTACATGTTCAATATTTATTTAAAAAAATACCAAGTTAAAAGTCACGCTTCTTTACTCATTGACAACCATTAGTGTTAGAAACAATACTTTTAGCTTTATACACAAGAAAATACACAACAAGATAGCAGTAGAAGTTTTCTATATTTGCCTGGGGAGTTAGAAAAGGGTAATAGGAGAATGTTTTCCGCAGTTAAGGATTAACAAAGAGAAAAAAACTTTGCTAAAACAGATTTCAAATAATGATGACGGACATGGCATCAACACGTTTTACTAATTTGCTCCTTAACTAAAAAATTTATTCAAGCGACGAAAAACAACCTTTTAAAGTAAAATGGATGTATAACTAGACTGCGGGGATCCGACTGCGGTAAGCACAAGAAAGACAATTTTAACGTCCTGTTCAAGTGCTATCCCACTACCGCAAACTAAACATTCCTTCACATAGTCGTTGGCAACACAATCCAAACACAAGAAAGGTACCAAAATACTTACAAAGGGTTGCTAGCAGTCCAGACGATGAATGGCAGAATATCAGAATATCCCAAGCTCACAAAAACAAACAGCAGAAGTATTATTCGTCGCTCCATGAACAAGTTTCTCTCACACTTCGTTAGAGTTTCATCCGTGGACTTGTATCTCAATTCGGTTTGTTTGGTTCGTGAACTACAAATGCATTAAGTGTGAATGACACCAATATTTATCGAGATGTATATTGTCCTTCCCGGGTCTAAAACAAAAACAAAATGAATTAGCCTCGAGATGGGGAGGTTACCGATCAAGCAAACTTGCTGCTCATTCACTCACTGTTCATTGGAGTTTGTCAAGTTCCATGTGATAAGGTGACCCGAGTGTGATAAGTAACGGAATCACGTGTGTCATTTTATTTTAAATGACGTTTTTAATTGCCCGCCCCACGCGCTCAACCCATTCAAATGCTAATGTAAATTGCTACATCTGAGAAATCAAAGGAAACACATGCGTAAGAGGAACTAATGAGAAGTGTTAAAAAATCCCTAAATATAACTGAAACCAGTTTAAAATGTGAAAATGATTCTTAAAGATGTGTGAAATTTGGAAAAGGGAGAGATTCTTACAAAAGTTTAAAAAAGGAAATAGTATATTTGACTCAGAATAGATAGAGTGTTTGACAAACTATTAACTGTGCAAAGGCGTTGTACCTTCTTGAAATGTTGGACCGAGGGACGGAGTTCAAGCACGCTTTCTGCTAGAAACTTAGAAAACTTGATGACATGAAATTCCGGTCGTCTCAACCTGTTTACCAGCAGGCAGTTCTTAAATTGAATTAAATTCAACCAGATTTTCCCAAGTAAAAACTAAATATAGAAAAGTCTAGTATTGAAAAAATCAAGAAAACTTTTCGAAATAAAATTGCTATATTTTACTGTCGAGCACTGGAATTTGTTTCAGTTTGGTACGAGGCGGGTATGTCTTGCTTTGTGTTTTTAACCAAGACCGTCGGCGTATCTGGTACGTAACTAGGTATTGGTAAAAAAACTTTATCCTGCGAAATCCTCCAATACGTAAACGATGAATGTCTCACCTTTTTTAAAAATAAGTGGTTGAAACCCTGGTGTCCGTTTCTTTGTCTTGAAGAGTAAATTGAGCTAATATTCTGATTGTTTAAACAAATTTATATACTGTATTCACAATTTGAATTAAGTTTGGTAACTTGTAGTTTTGATGGCAGACGTTCAAGTTAAGGAATCGACAAACATAGAAAGAGCTTCGATATGTTGAGCAGAAAGTTAATTCGCTTTGGCCGAGAAAAAAAATTTCATTACCTTAGGCAGTTCTTACTTTCAAGTGTCTTAACATTTGTCACTTCAACCGATTTTTTTATATTTTTTTTTTGTTCTGTTAGTGTTTAGGCTGTAGTTACCATTTGTGTTTTGCGGTACATTTTTGTTGTGTCTTCTGGTTTTCCCAAGCAAACTTCGTAAACTTCCGTTTGATTTTGGAGGATTTACACTCCAGTAAGTCCTTTGATAAAAACTTGAGTTGTGTAGGACACTTAACAATTCTTGATAGACGTTGAAAATTTGATACTAGAAGAGGAACACACACATTTGCTAATCTAGTGGTCAGCGGATGTGTCCCATCAACACTAGGCAAGTGATGATAGAAGTGAACGTATAGAAAATGCGTCTCAGACATGTTGTGGCTCGACTGAATAAAGTAGGGAAGTATGTTCTCCTGGTTTGACAAGTCTCGTTAAATATTGGCGCCAAAATGGTGGCCAAACCATTCAGAACAGATGTCAGATCACCCTATGTGCGTTAAGAGCGATATTCAAGCTAGAGGATTACATCAAACAGAATATATAGCTACTCGCGTTGATACGAACCGATAGAATCTATAAATTTGTTTCCGATGGTTTTGTTTCTAAGAAAACCTCTGTTTTTAAGATTTAGTTTATTGTTTTGAAATGATATTGATTTGTTATGTTTATATAGGGAATGTCAATATTTACCCAAGAACCGCCTCCAAAAATAATACAGGCTAAGGTCGTATTAAGTTAAATAAGCTTATTTTAGATAAATCCGCTGTGGGAAGCAAAAGAAATTCCATTTTGTAAAAAAATTTCAGGAGCCTAATGGAAGCCTGGTTTGAAACAAAATATATCATGCCAATTTCCTGTAAAACAAAAAGCATAGATAATAAGTGAAAACAAAGCAAAAAAAGATGAATATCATCGTCTACAACTTCCGATTGTCTTGTTTATCAAGGACTGCTTTCGGAAAACCTCAAGAGCTAAGAGCGAAAGAAAAAAACTTTTAAGTCTATTGGGCGCCTGGTTTTTGTTTACCATGGACCGCATTTGCGCGAACCCCCCATTAAAATGCTTGCAAAACCCAGATATCGTTATCTGAGATAGAAAACTGGGTGTTTTTCCTGCACTAAAGATAAGCTTTCCAACTGCAGTGATAATTACCTGGATAAATGTTTTGCTTTTGTGTTGGTTATGTGCGGATGTCAGAGCGCACTCTTGGATGCCATAGGATTAAAATTTAAAACGAAGTTTGAATACTCTCATGCAGTTCCATTTAAAATGACCACCTAGACCTTTCTAAACAGCAGCTTGCAACAATAAAGTGTTGTACTAATGAAGTAAAACTTCTTTTTTATTCTTTGACTTGCCCGCAAGGTACCATGATCTAAAAATAAACTTGCGTGTGCATGATGTATTCGTAAATTATAACAAAAGTAATTTTTTTTAAAAATGAACTCTGAAACATACATGTGGTCGTTTAAGTTAAGCCTTGGGGTAAAAAACCTCTGACATGATATCTTTGTGATATAACAACAACTGTAGGGAACCTACACGCGAATTTAAAAGAGAACTTTCAGCCCTCGGGAAAAACAAAAAAGTGGAAATTGAAAAAAAGTGCACGACAAAATCTTTTTAGCCGTAATAAAAATGTTGATATTAATTGACAATTTGTATTGGCAAATGGTGTCCAAAACACATGGGTTTCGTCATGGTATATACACCAAGTTAACTTGGATTACGTTCAACAAATATAAAGCTAGAAATAAAAGACTGAAGTTTCACAGCTCTGGGCTCCAAATTGTTCGGCTGTTGACAAATTTCCAAGCGATGACAATGATCAAATGCTGTGTTCTTGACGTTCCATTTCCTTCGGTTTATAATAAATTATAATAGATAACAGCGTAGAATCAAACGCAAGCCGATTTCGAGCGTTTCCTGTTGAAAGTAAATTAAATAACTATGCTGTTTCTTATCGTTCTTTAAACCGGTTGCTGCTAGCAAAATGCCAAAGTACCGAATTATGTCGTCTTGTGCTTCAGGGCTATCTGTCGGAAGAGGCCATTTAGTGTGGTGTAACTGATAATTCGTAGAGCTTTTCTCGTTATCTTCCCAAACATATTTACCAACTAAACCTTAACTCTTGATAAATTTAAATATTTAAAGTTTTCGAACTTCAAGAGAGAGGTTGATTCTAGTTGCCATTAAACTTGCTTACACAGGCGAAACTTAGTGTTCCAACTTCTATTGGAATTTCACTAACTAATTAAAAAAACCAAAGAATAACCAAGCAAATCACTTTTTACGGTTTCATCAACGAATGAACTTCAAGACAAAAAACACCAATCATTTCTACTCTTCAAAGAAACAAAATGAATGGTCACTTTATAGGGTTTCATCGGCTTGTTCAATAGCTAGACTGAAGAACATCGATCATTTCTAAACTTCAAGACAAACAAAATGGTCACTTTTAGGGTTTCATTAACTGGTTAAAAAGTTAGAATGAATAACACTAACCATTTCTACTCTTCAAGACAAAATGAATATCAATAATCATTTGTTAGGGTTATTCATAGGGTTTCATCAGCTTGTTCAAAAGTTAGAATGAATAACACTAACCATTTCTACTCTTCAAGTCAAACAGAATGAATGATCACTTTAAAGGGTTTCATGAAATGGTTCAAAAGTTACACTAAATAACACCAATCGTTTTTACTCTTAAAGATAAACAAAGTGAGTGGACACTGTATAAGTTATGTTTTGTGAATTGGTTCGAAATTTATGATGAATAACACAAGAAAATCGCAGCGAACCATTTTTTTTTGTTAAAGTTCTTCCGTTTTCTTGAAATTTGTGTTTTTAGAAAAAATTGAGAGCAATTGTCAAGAAAAGGTTTTCCCGCAAAAGGCCGTAAGTGCTAAAAAAGCTTTGTTAAAAATTATAAACATTGCATATATAAAAATAATTGAAGTGCGAAGCGTAATTTAAACAACTAAAGTTGTGATTTCTATGAGAAATGTTTAGAATGTATAACGATACGCCGTTTCAAACATTAGGTCTTCACCAAAGCTGAAAACATTGAGAAAGTATGATTTATAGGAAGAAAAATATTATAAAACTAAAAATTGTTGTTGCAATTTTATAAATAAAAATCTTTCATTACCTACATTAAAAGTTAAAATGGCGTAGTTAAAAACTTTAATCTGCTTTTCTTTTTTGGCGTTTAAATAGAGCCACTACGTTTATTTTATTGCTGTATAAGTATCGCTGGGTGCGACTTCTATTAATACTTCTAAGCCTATTGGTTCAGGAAGTTTGAAGTCATTATTTTTCACGTTATGTCACGAATGTTCAGTTTGTTTCCTTAATGTATTTCGCATACTAAAGCATCGAAGTGAGTTCGAGCTGGTTCGATAAAAATTATCATAAACTGCGCATGCTTGATGGGCAGTAGTTTGGTAGAAACGGGCATGTTTACACTTTGCGAGAATTTGAATGTACTTGCCATCTTATTGGGTGCGAAAAAAATTTATAACAAGAGAGTTATTTAGTCTTTTTGTCACAATGGAATGAAACAAACGGAAGTAAAAAATGACGCCGTTTCCGGATCAGAAAGTCGATTCTCACGCGATTTGTTTTCACTTGCGATACACTTAATTTAGCCACAAGGAATATTTTTCTCTGAAATTTTAAATTCTTGCAAACCAGCTCTGGAAAAACTCTGTTTTCTGGTTTGGAATCAGTGCGAAGCGGCCTAATTTAAGTGATAGCTATATCAAGGTTTGCGTCTCGGTGTTGTTTGAGTAAGCGACGTATATAAATGATAATAGATAACTGCATTTATATACACTCTTGTTTTTATAAGAACGTCTAATTTTTGGCCAAGGCTGAATGTTCTTAAAGATTAATTTTGGTTTCAGCCTCAAATGTTTTTAAAATGGTCTTAAATACAATGGAACGTATAGATGAATAACCACGAAACAACAATTCCGCCGGTATACGTTGGATCAATTTAAATTGATCGAATTGGTCTCACGGAGTTTTAAAATAGATACAAAAGAATAGCCAATACAAAGTAGAATTTTCACTTTTATAGCACAATATTTCGGCTAGCCATACTAGCCTACATACATTCCTGATGAAGGCTTGTATGGCTAGCCGAAATATTGTGCTATAAAAGTGAAAATTCAACGTTGTATTGGCTATTCTTTTGTATTTATTTTAAATACAATGCTCAGTGCCGTACGTAGCTATTTTTGACTGGGGGGGGGGCAGCCTGTTCCCCAGTCAAAAATAGCTGCCGGCATTGTTCAACTTGAACCAAACGTTTTGGGTGAGAGAGAGAGAGAAAGAGATAGAGAGGGAGGAGTTAAGGGGGTATGGTGGTGGGATAAAAATACTGTTTTTTCCCCAAAGTTTTTATTTCCAAGCTAAAGGCACGCAATATGTACAGTAGACAACGAAGTACATTTTTCAAGGCATGAATCACGAAATAACATTCTGTACTTTGATCTTATCGTGATGTGAGATCATGGTGTTGCATTGTGTCTTGAGTTGTAGAATAACTAATACACTGTATAGAAGTCTCATTTTTAAAGGTTTTACACGGGATCCAGACACAACTTAACAAATACAAACTCTTTTATGTACGTTACTCTGACTGCGTGTTGTTTGGCCTTTTGCTTTTGAGTTTTGGTACATGCAGAATAGCATTTTTTAATTTTCTAAACTTTTGCGTTTTAAAGCACAATTTTATTCAGTGCGCATTTTAGCTTGGGGGGGGGAGTTGCCCCACCCACCCCCCCCGCTCCGTACGGCCCTGAATTGCTAGTACTATTGCTTATATATCATTTTCAACGGGGACATGAAAACGCTTTATTCTGCTCATCATGCCTTGCCCTTAAAATCCAGGGTTTTAAAGATTTATGATTTGTTTTCAGTACTAGAAGTTTTATAACTCACTGTGCTAGAACTGTGCAGAGTTTGTGAAACAGAATCAACAGAGTTTTTGTCTGTTCAAACGCCAAAATTGTACATGCAGAATAATGAACATTGAATAAACAACATCAACTAAGTCGCAAATTATTTCTATGATCAATCTTGTTTTGTGCAATATCCAAAAAAAAATGTTCTTCATCTCTCCTCAGCCTCAGGTACGTTCATTGCATGTTCTTAAATTTTGGGCAATTTTCAGCCTGACGTTCTTGTAAAAAAGGTTCTTATAAAAGAGTGTAGTGCATGCTTATTCTTTAAGCTCCTAAGCGCTTTACAAGTAAATACAGAGATTAGATGGTCTAAGAAAGACCGCTCGATAGATCACTTATTTTTAAATAACTAAGAATCGGCCGTCAGTGAGATAGACAGACCCAAGCATGGTGCTATGGTCAGTAGGTCAAAACTTCTAGTGTAAATAAAAACAATAGAAAGCGATCCCTTGATTTACACAACCAAACCACAGACAGTGGTTTAGTTGACTTGTGCATGTAAGTCACACATACGCACATCGTGTTACCCGTAAAGCTGGCAGCCATGGACTGTTCAGTTTCACCTTTTAATATTGTTGTTAATCAACATGCTTCAGACCACAAAGGAGAGACGTAGCTATCTTTTTTTACTTCTTCGCTATCTTACGCACGTTTGTAGTGTAACATCACCTGTCACAAAATCTTAGCTACCTTGCCGCATGACGTAACAAAGTGTTGCTTTCCTAAGCGTGTTCTTCCGTTCATGATCACGTATTTTGCCTGGCGAGGAACATGGAATGATGAAAAAAATTCTAAACATCTAGTTATTGTTATATTTTGGGTGTACAGCCTGAGATTATAGCTCAAAGTTGTTCCTATAATACTACGAAAGCTGTTAGAAAAGCCAATATTCCACTCTATGTCTAGAGAGACTAGAGACCTTCTCTTTTTTACTTGATGTAACTTTAAGTTAAAAGTGCTCTGCTTCAGCGCGTGCTGTTAAGATAAATTTTGCCGGTTTCCCAAACATTTTGTTTCTGAAACAGCTTCAGGTACCAACGGTGTGACAGCTTATTGTTCATATTTCTGGTAGTTTCAGTTTGGAATTTAAAATACGCTTTATACTTAGTTTTTTATAGGATGTAATGGAAGGTTTTTGACTGCTTTAAAAAGACCGATGTCATTCAGAAAGATTTTTATTTTGAGAGCCTGACTCTCGCAACAAAGAACGCGACGTGTTCTAAAGCATCTTTATTTGAAAAGTTCAAAATAAGTACACGATCAAGGAAGTGGTATAACTATCAGAAGATTTCAGAACAGCCGGTTTTTGGTCGAAGCTGAGTCCGGAAATGAAGATTTTCCATGATCAGTTTGTGGCAGCAAAACAGGCGAGATATGTCTGCTCACTGAAACGTTAAACGATTTGTGCGAAATTTTTTGTCCGTATTACTATATTTAAGTTTATCTTAAGTAGAGAGAGCAAGTTCTTTTTATATCAATTAAAATTGCAGCAACTATAAAAAAAACCCCTTTGTATCAAATAAAATAAACCTAATCAAACAAATATCAAGTAAAATGAAATAATTTCTATTTTTTATTTAAGTTTAAAAGCAAAATCTTTTTGTAGATGTACTTCGTCACCTTGCACTCTGACTTTACTAGCCATTATTACTTTTTCATCCTCTTTTTGTAAAAGATCATGATCCTTTTGTACAAGACGTTAATTTATTTTATTTCATTGAGTTTGATTTATTTTTTTGGTTCAAAGCAAGTGTATTTTGTTTTTTTCCAATCTTCGTGTTAACACGTTCGGCTTTTTGACTTGTTTTTTTTATGAAACATAGTTAAATTTTTGAGATATTATTGTTGTATTTAGATATTTAATAATATCGTGAGAAACGTTGAAGTTGTCTCTGGATAAGTTATTTTCATTTGCTTACCGTGTTTCCTCGAATTAAACGCCGCCCTCGAATAAGCGCCGCACCTCAGTGCCAAAATATTTAAAATAAACGTCGCACCCTGTAAGTTTAAAGCTTGAAAGGCACAGATAAAAATCCGCAACATCGAATTTATCTGATTTCTTACGCGTTTACAAGCGTAACAAGTTGTAGTTTTGAAACTGTAAAGCTTGATCGGTACAGCCAGACAAAGAACTGTATCATTTTTTCTACTTATTAAAGTTGTTTGCATAAAAAAGTAAACAGCATTTTAAATAAACGCCGCACTCAAATAAACGCCGCACCCAAATCATGAAAAATTTAATAAACGCCGCAGCGTTTATTCGAGGATATACGGTAAGCGGTTTTTACTAAGTTCCAAAAGCGTACCTGAATCTTAAAAAAAAACTTTTATTTCCTTTTACGTCTTTGTTTGCACCAAACTGTCAATCATTTCGACATTAAACTGAACTTTTTGTTATTCATAACCTGCAAAATCTTAGGAATTCATAAAGAAATACCTTTTTATGATTATATTCACATCTACTCTTTTACCATTTCTATATTCTATTAAGATTCTTTTCCATTTTATATTTTTCACAGTTTCTTGGGCTGTAGTTCTAGAAAAATGATAGCGAACTCTATACATCTTTACATTTGTATTTATTCTATTTTGCGACCTCCCCCCTGGGGGTTTTAAGGTTCACATTCCAAGTTTATGGTACAAGATTTAACAGTATAGAGGGCCTTAGATTGTCCGCTACAGCAGTCTACAAATATTTGAAACACTAAAAAATGCCCGCAGTTAAAAAGACAGTGCACAACACTGACATACTCTGCTCTTTTCAAATACGTGGGTGTGTTCTTTTAAGTCATCCAGTCTGGCACGGATCAAGGAATTTCGGAAAGTTCTGTACACGAGGAAACAGTGAGTCCTCGTTTTTCAGAAAAAAAATTTTTTCTGCTCACGATTGAAACAATTTTGTCTTGTTTTTATCTTTTGTGTCAAATACAAATACTTTCACTTTTCGCCGATATATAGCTAGTGTAAAAATCTCACTAAAGAAGTATGCCTGTATGGGGGCGCTGCCGCCCGTTCGGCCGTTATCTTAAATCCGCTCCTGTCAATAGAATGTCAAAAGATTGAACCTACCATTTAACATCCTTAACCAAGGAAATTCATTCTTTTTTATTAACAAGAATTCCCTCAAATTCCCCTTATTGCTTGTAAACCCTTTTATTTATTTTTTCGTTTTCTTTCTTTGAGCTTTAGTAAGGGTGAAAAGCTATTTTAGTCGTTAAATGCGTTGATTAAGGCAATATAGGTTCTTGTTAATTATTATTTCCTGTTTTTCGAACTTCTAATGCGGAGGGGAAAAAATTGGCGTTGACGGAACTGCCACTTTGGAGACAAGAACAATAAAGTAGATACATGATTGTAAACAGAAACATGAACATGTAAACTAAAATGTTATAAATATCCGTCTCTTGACTAATCGTTTCGTCTTAAGTCGGAAGGGTGTGTAGAAAAAAGGTAATCCGTGGTTCTCTAATGGTTTTGAAGTGGTTCTCCAACAACCAAGCTGGTAAAAGCGTAATGTTTGTGGGATGTGGCTGGCAAAATAATCACAAGTATTGGCAGCACATGCGCACTAGTACTACCTAATAACTTGCAGCCACTGTTTGTTATGTGATATGGCACTAATTGAGGATGGCATGTCGAACAATCAGGCTCCCTCACGACATAATAGGAACTAGTAAAAGCAACATCCCACAAGCGTTACGGTTTTACTATTTCTTGTTATCTCGTGTGAGCCTGATTGCGGACGACCAAAAAGGCCCAAACAGCTGTTGGTGAGTTTCGCCGTGCTAATAAGACCCAGCCAAGGCAGCTAACCCGTCAGTGGGTAAACCCTGACGTTCTACTGCACCGAAACAGCTGTTGGTGAGTTTCGTCGTGCTAATAAGACCCATCCAAGGCAGCTAACCCGTCAGTGGGTAAACCCTGACGTTCTACTGCACCGAAACAGCTGTTGGTGAGTTTTGCCGTGCAAATAAGACCCATCCAAGGCAGCTTGCCCGTCAGTGGGTAAACCCTGACGTTCTACTACACCGAAACAGCTGACCATGGCTGCTAACAATCAGGCCTACTTTTATTTATGGTAGATTTGTATAGGTAATCGCATGGGGCCGAGTAAAATTAAGGAAATTAAGGATTAATTTCGCGAGTGTTTTCGGTTTTTTCCGAAATTACCCGAGTCGCAGAGCGACGAAAATATTTCTTTTCCCACGCTTTATAAAACAAACTTTTTACTGTTAGAAATCATTACTCGTTAATGTCTTGTTTGCTTTTTGTTTTGTTTTTCGTTACATTGACTATAACTGTACAAACCCCAAGTAAACGTCTCAAATTATTCTAAGTATGTATACACTTTTTTTTTTATTAAGAACCAGTAAAATTTTGCCGAGGCTCAAAATGTTCTTATTTTGTTCTTATTTTTCGGGCGTAAAATTTTGAGTATTTTACAGCAGATGACAGTACATGTAGTTCCTACAGCTGGAGTATACTTAATTGTATTAAAATAATAAGTACCGAAATTTATTTAATGTGTGATGCTCTTTGTGACGACTGCTATTTTTTCTTTTTTTAAATATTTATTTCAGCCTCAAATTGTTCTTAATTTGTTCTTATTTTTCGGGCGATTTGAGCCTCACTGTTCTTATTAAGTGTGTTCTTATTAAAAAAAAAGTGTAATTCTCTTATTTGCCGATATTTGTATTTTATTCGTCGAGTCCAGGCTAGCAAAATATTGTATATACAGTCTCTTTAACATTTTTAAACCTTTCAGTTTCGAAACTGGCCAAGCAGTACTTCAGACTATTTCATTTTACGTTCAGGCTGCAGCATGCCCGAAAAATATCATATTTGAAATTTAACTCACTAACTTAAAACTCTTTTTTTTAAAAAAAAGAAAAAATACATTGGAAAAAATATTTTATAACTTTAATATTTTGTTCAAGTACAAAGTAGATACATAGCCAAATCAGGTTTCCCTATATATACCCGGGTCTGGGGTAGTAACTACACGTAATCTTCGTTATATGGTGTTATATTGTGATTCTGAAGACACCAGCACAGTTGGTCTGTTTTATTTTTATTTTGTTTTTTTGTGGCTACTGCGTCGATAGACGGTTGTTACACCACAACAGGAAGCCTAAGCCAGTCACCAAATACCACAGGAAGCCCGCAAAACTTCGAACCATTCTTCGGAATCAATCAACAGTCAGCTGATTAACTTCCCAACCAATCAAAACTTCGAAACATTTTTTGGAACCAAACAACAACAGTGAGCTGATAAAGTCGATAAACTTACATTTTCTAACAACTTTTTAAT
Source organism: Isaurus tuberculatus (assembly GCA_025447995.2). Classification (NCBI taxonomy): domain Eukaryota; kingdom Metazoa; phylum Cnidaria; class Anthozoa; order Zoantharia; family Zoanthidae; genus Isaurus; species Isaurus tuberculatus. The sequence continues at coordinate 9,488 of JAOEHV020148417.1, read as the reverse complement.
TTTTATATTCTAATAATGTTTTGATAATATTCAGAAACTAAATGCCAGTGTTACAAGCTACTAAAAATTAGCTTGTAACACTGGCGTAAAATTCGAAAGAACGCACAAGTAAAACATTCTAAACTAGATTCAAACGGTTTCCTTAACTATCGGTTTACTATTGGTGGTTTTCACTGTCACGCCATCGAAAACTAAAATCAAATCCATGAAATGTCTGAAGCAAAGAATTTCAGATATTATAGAATATCGATAAATTAACAACCTGGCCAAGTCTCAGGTCTGTGCAGTTTTCTACTGCTGAGCTGTTCTTCAAAATGTGTAACAGAAATTCATATTGCTCACTATGGGGCCACCATATTTGTGCTTCTCGGAGGAGCACAAGTATGGGGGCTGGAAATAATACAAACATCTGGTTTTAGTATCGCCACAAATTTGATCAGTTGTTCACTGCGAACGAGCAAATCATTTCCCTAAATACATTTTCTAATACTTTCACCATTCAAAGGGCATAATAGCATGCGATAAAATTGTTTTTTTAGCATATGTGACGGCCTTCTCGGTTGCCATATTGATGTCACGCGAAGTAAAGTTGGGAAATTAGAAAGAGCTATATTTTCATAACGGAAAATGCTATGACGTTGAAAACTTGCACAGAAGTTTATTTTAAGAGATGTTTTGCTAGATGGAGATAAAATTTTAAAAGTCCTTGCGATTTTGGAGTTTGGTTTTTTGTACATTCCATTTTTACTTGCAGTAGCCACAAGCGCTTAAATAGCACCTTTTAGTTTTTTCAGTTATTTAACCATAAGTCTTTACAATTTTAACAATGTTACTTCTTAGTTGCTTTCATATAAAATTATTTGTGTGCGGTTTTTTAATCATATCTGAAGAAGCTGTCGAGACAACAACGAAACGTATATTTTCGGTAGTGTTTTTAGTAAAATGTTTTCCAAAAGTTATGATAATCACTATAAATTTTGAATATGATTTTCTCTAATTAAACCATTGAAACGTGCTGGAATTAAAGTTTTTCTTGACAAAATATTTTGAAATTGTCGATCCCGACTAGAAACTCATTGCATTCCATTAGCTCATCTATGTCACAATGTTTTATAGAGACTTTCTCAAACTACTCTAAGTCAAACTTGGAGAAAATATGTTTTTAATTTGCTTTTGATTGCCTCAGTAGAAGCTAGAAAAACCCAAGGGCAAGGTTCCTTCATCATCTTCAACAAAGAAAACAAAACTAACCGCATTAACGAAAACTATCCTCCAGGCAACAGTAACAAAGCAAACTCGCAACAGACTGGTTTAAACACTCAGTGACGTGAAATTTTTAGTTTTATCTTAATAGTGCATGAATCACTTTGGTCATTGGAATCTTAGAAACGACTATTACGACAAAATCTGCCGGTACCGTCGACCGCTTAAACAGTAGCCTCTCGCTAGGGAGATTGGGCAACCACTCTCTTCGTGTAAAGATATTAAATAAAGTAAATAAAAGTGAGTTTTAAGTCTTCTAATTGAACATGCTCCGTGATATAACCTGTTGCTTTGACAAAGGGTTAACGTTCGAAACGTTTATAGTCCCTGCATTACTTATGACCAATAGTCAACGATTTTCAATGAGCTGTTGTGTTGTACCTATGATTACCGATACACACATCAACAATAAGTTTTTAAAAACATTTTTATCTTTTTTATTGTACTCAGATGTTTGAAACTTTCGAAACGCTTTTATTAAATAAATCATTGTTCATATTGTGATGTGTTATGAAGTATTTGATTCAAAGAAGTGTAAGTAGCAATTAATGAAAAAATAGAGACTGAGAAACTAGCATATTTAAAAATAATGTCATAGCAAATTGAAAAGTTGAGAAAGAAAAAAAGTATTATCGTCATCCATTTTATTGTAAAAATCCATGCATAAAGTGTTCTATAGATTAAAAAACATTAAATATCTAATACTTTACAAGGTCCGTGAAATATTTTGTCAAGCGGAGGTACAGATTTTTTAAACTAATGTGATCAGAAAATGTGTTTTCACCCTAATCCATGTTTCTGTTTTATGATTAGTTAGACAGATCACATTCGAATTCTTTATAAAGAATTTCGAATGTGATTTTAAATGTTTGATGAGCAAAAAAAGTAGAATGATTTTGCAGTATTTCTGGTTGACTAAAACCAGAAAATATATGTCTAAATAAATAAAGTTCTAAAGGAAAGATAATCCTGTTTTCAGTTTTATTTCTTCCACGTTTATTTTAAAGAGAAGAATCCGCGTTAAGCTTGTTTTTTAAAAAAAAAATTTTAAAGTATTCTGAGTGCGCATAACTTTTGAAGTTCAAATACTGAGTTTATGGAGTTGAAAGAAAAAAAACAGCTAAAATCTTTTACGATCTTAATGCCGGCAATGGCACATTTGCCTGCCGGCGCTTATTGTCTCCGGAGTCTTTAACTCCCCCTGAACGGGACATTAATCCCTTGCGATTACCTCCGGTATTCAATATACTAACCTCGTAAGGACCGTAAGCTGTGTCAGGTTTTGTCTTGAAAAACTCGTACTTAGTCAAAAATACATAGCTTTAGGTGGCAATTCTCACATCATACTGTAGATGTTAAAAATAGCTTTAATGTTTTAGTTAAATACTAGCAAAGTTTTGCCCCTGTGAAAACCAAGGAAACTAGGGTCTTAATATTCCATATGCAATACCAGAGGTATACATACGCTTTTGATTAGTAATAAGGTCAATACTATCACTTGGCGGCCCTGTAGTAATTAAAGAAATTACCCTGGGCAAGATATTGAGTAAACAAAACGAGAACACCTTGGAATAACAAGGTACAATACGACTGCTGGCTCCAAACTGTCCCAACCTGTACGTGCGCTAGGAAACAGATGCGACGCTTAATCTATATGCGAGTAAATCCTTGTCACTGGAAGAGAACTTGCGCAATTATATCGATATCTTCTAATTAGTTAGGGCTCAATACTTATCACAATTGAAATTATTATCTTTTTGTTTGAAATATTACAACTCAGTTTGTTTCTTTCGCAATCATTGATTTGTTATCGCGGTTATTAGCAAAATGCTATTAAACATCTTCGCAATAATGTAAACGTGAAAAAAATTCGGCTTAAACCTTGCGATGCCAGTGCAGCGTTCTTACATAGATTGCGTGCATTACCGCCAATGTTGTTCATAAGGCCACTTTAAAAAAAAAATCCCGATTTATCATCAATATTTTCTCAAAATTCAATGAGGGAGGGCGCTTTTTTTTTTAGGGTTAATGTTTTTGTGGACTACTGAGTTAGAGTTCGTGGAATAAATCTGCACCACCAACTACCAAACTAAGTTATAATACGGTCCATATTACAATACAATCTATAACATTGACGTGGACAAAGTGAGATTTCTAAGATAGATCTTGAATGGTTAAGCGAGTATGACACAAATGTTTCAAAACAATCCATTGAGCTCACGCATACAAAAGCTCACGCATCATTCAAAGGGGAATCAAATGTCGCAATATGCTGCCGGCCAAATGGTTTGTCACTCTATTAATTTTTATGCAACAGGGAAAATATTTCTCGACTTTTTCGTCATATATTTCTTTTATAAAAAAAATTTTAAAAAAATTCAATGCGCTGGCAAAAATCAGTGCGCGGGTTAATGACAAACCGGGGTTTTTTTTAAGTGGCCTAATATCATTTTTACTTCTTTCAATGGCTATTTCCTATTTTTCGCGTATGAAAATCACAGACTGCTATTACTGAACTCAAATAATTTTGAAAATAAAAAAAATGTACTAGCATTGATTTTACCATTGTTTGTATTTATGCCAAAAAACCAATATAGAAAAAGCCGATATTTCTGCTTCGATCAGCAAATAAAACCTCTTGAGTGACTTTATTAAATACTTCACAGATCTACCAAAAGCCTAATTTATAAAAATATTTCATCGTTTTACTCACGAAATAAAATTTCTTAAGACTACATAGGTTTTCCATTTATCGTCAACTCCATATCAACCTTGATAAAAAGGAAGTAACAAAGACAAATTATAAAACAATTTTTGCCTGCCTTCTTTGGCTGCTTTTGCCAAAATTTGTTGAGGTTTTAATATTCTTTTCCATCTGTGGCTAAAACAGTAGTTAATATTCATAGTGAGTTAAAAATTTATCCTTCTCCCTTGCAAACTTAAACGTTGCATCAGAGACCAGCGCCAAAGATGTTTAATAAATCCATGCTTATTGTTAAGGAAATCCATCGTCAAAATCGTTTGCATAGACATCGCAAAAGAATAATTCTACTTGAATTTAAAACAGTGTGTTTGTCTTTATACAGCGTTTTCTTCGCGAAATTAATGAAAAGATCAATTGTGGCCATCAGAGTTGTCAATTTAGCAGATGGCGATAATTTCAACTTTGGTCAGTCATTTTGTTATTTCAGTCAGTGTTTACGAACAGAATAGAACGCCAATCTGCAGAACTCGGTATTCTCAAATTATGCGGCAAGAAGTTGCGTTCTTTTCGTTTTCTTTGCGCTATTATTTCTTTTTTATCTACAATAAGAGATAACCTTTTAAAGTGAGCGAACTTACTTGTAGTAGTATTTACGGAGAATCGTTCCGGGTTGTCGACTGTACAATCAGTTTTTCATTCTGCGATGGTGAACAATTTGAGTATCGTTTGTTTTGTAATTGTTCCAGCAAAACCGTTTAAATTGCTCATAAATCGTTTCGTTTAGCAAAATTTTTCATTCTTTTGTTTATTCGAAACCGCAAGACACGTCAAAAGGTACACCCGGAGGCTGTCTCTTTCGTTATGTTGCAACACAAAGATCAAAATATCCGCTAACAAAAATAACCTGTAATATCAAAACTACTCAACACAGCTCTATTATGAACTTAAAGACGTTTTACAATTAATTAAGTGGAAGCACAAGAAACACTTGTTGCAAAGTACAATGTGAACTTTGAAGTTTTTTATATTAAAAACGACAGATGTTTTACATCAATACATATTGGACTCTACAATCTTCATGAAATTGCTTTATCTATAAAAACGTTCCACAGTTTTTCAGTTTAGAAGCGGCCGAACGGTTTATTATATCGCGGATTTTATGACTATTATCACTGCCTTAATGACCTAATTAATGAAATAGTTAATTATTAGTGACTGAACCGAATAATACTACACATGCGCAGATGTAATGCAGAGCCGCGCCTATTCATGTTTACGTTCAAGAACTTAATTACGTATTTCAAAACTGTTTTGATATCAATATATCATCCGTTCGCAAATTAGCTGAAAAATTAAATTTTTTGCCTCTGGAGTATTTTTTCGGCTGTCGGCTTTTTTGATAGAAGTTATTTGCCTCTATGAATTTTTAAACAGATTCAAGTTGTTTTCAAACTCTGCTATCTGTTTTAGCCCTACCGAAAGCCTCTAGATATGTTTTGAACACACGAAACTTTGAAAAATGATAAAGCGGTACTTAGGTACTTATGATACTTGACTGAGCTTATAGTACTTTAATGTGTTTGACTTTCCCAAACTTTTTGTGAGGAGAATGTTTTTCTTTATAACATGTTGTAGTCTCTCGTTGTCGGATCATAATAACCAAAGCGGATAATAAAAAAATAATAAATAGATTATCTGGTAGAAAAGGGTATGTTACGGCAAAGTACATGTTGAGCGCATGACGTCACCAAGAGTCTATTCAGTAATAACAATTTTAATTTTAAAACACTTATTTACTGGGCCCGAGGGAAACAGTAAGTTTTGTGATCCCGAGACCGATGATATTTCCCGAGGCGAAGCCGAGAGAAACATCTTCGGTCGAGGGATCACAAAACATACTGCTTTCCCGACGGATCAGTAAATAAGTGATCTATTATCATATCAAGTGTCAAAGTGAACAAAAAAACAGTGAACAAGACAAAACCGATTTTATTATTTCCTCCATTGTTTTTGAAAATTCAATTGGCAAAATTAAAAAAACACTGGAAAAAAACTTTTGGTACAAAGGTCGGATTTTCACGTGACGTATGTATGACTTCCGGTTATTGTTGCCCGGGGTATTAATACTATTAATGCCCTCGCAGACGTTTTCGCGGGTAACAGTGGAATTTCCCTACTTTCACGTGATCCTGTTTTAGCCAATAAGATACTAGAACAAATGAACTTTGACACTTGATATATAATAACAACTTTTAAACAATTAACCTTCGGTTCAAGATCCGTCATGATTTCGGATCTTTCGTAGCATTTTTGGTACTGGCGATGACTTGGTAAAAGAATTGGTAGAGTTAACCAAATCTTAGGGCGGCGTTGTTGGCGCAGTTGGTAAGATCTCTGCCTTCCAACCACAGGGCCCCAGGTTCGATCCCGGCAGTTTGCCGAGATTTTCGAATATTTGTGTGACCTTCATTTCCACCAAAGCTTACTCAACTCTCCATCCTTACGAGGTCGGTAAATGAGTACCAGTTTTGGCTGGTAGCTAACCTGCGATGGATAAGTGTCCCGTCCAGGGGGAGTCAATGACTCTCATCCGCTTAACACTACGGAAACCGGAGATAAGCGCCGGTCCCATGGGCCACTAGGCTCGGAAAAGGATTTAGCTTTTAACCAAATCGTAAAAGCTGAAACCATCTTTACGCAGAGCTTTACATAATACCAAATTGAAGACTGGTATAATAAATAATAATGACATCATTTATATAGCGCTTGTTCTTCTTTAGCGCTAAGCACTTTACATTCATATACAGGGTTTGACAGTAGAAGATCTTAGATAGTCCGCAACAGCGGCTCACATTTTTGAATAAAAAGTAAGAAATGCCCTCAATGCCGGGGCCGTCAAACGCGAACACACCCTAATTCAATGAATTTATCATTGCTACCTATAGTAAAAGTGTTTATATGGCTTTGCAAGGAGATATGACAGCAGCAGCTCAAAAATCCAGCGCCCACACTTCTGTGGAAGATCAACTGAGGCCTAGATTTCAAACTTCACGTATTCGTGGTCGTGTAACTAGAGGTTCTTCGCTGCCTGTAGCATTGCCTTCAGCACTTCGCCCTCACATATAATTTAGTCAAGTTGATGACGCCGGCTACAAGCTTTCTGATTTTGTTTTTAATTCCTCATCGTAGATACCGAATATTAAAATACCAAATAAATTCTTCTTCAGCCGCCTATGGAATGAATGTTTGTTTTTCTTGTTTGCACTTACAGCTAGCTTGAACTAGATTTTCAATCTGAATTAAAGCGATATGAAATCATCTAAATCAACAAATTTTGTACAGGTAAACAATCAAACCCTGTTCAGTGAAGTTTTTACCCGAGAGGAGACTGGGTTTCAGGCCTTGCCTGGCCGCTTTGAATACTAGGAATCCAATATGACAATCAAAAGGGGAGATGAAGAGTGGAAACACAAACATTTTAATCTTCTTTTGGTCAAAGAAGTGTTGGATGGGGATGAAGCTGTGCCAGAAGACCCTGATTTTGGCTTGGAACTCGTTGAATTTTTTAGCGCATGAAATATAAACTAGCAGATAAAGTGCCTGATTCCATTTGTTCTGGTAAATACAAATCCGTCAGACGGTTGATTTATTTGCAGGATTAAGTTTTTCCATTTTTTTTTTACATTTAGCTCTGGTGCTAAATAAGATGTAGTGAAAACGACTTTGTTTGAGGGTGTTTTTTTTAGTTTCTTTTATGCACTTTAACAGACCTTCCAACCTTCACGTATTTTGCGTGTTTATTGATCATTTTCACGCATTTTCCAAAAAAATCAAATATTTTCCAAAAGGACGCGTAATCAAAACAAAGAATCAGAGGACTGACTAGCCTGGCTTCCACGCTACTAGTTACGCTAATAACTGGGGCAAATTTGTGTTCTTGTGTAAGATTTTCGTGACATTTTTAAATGTCACAAAAAATGTTAAAACATGACGCTATCAGTCATTTGGCGGACGAGTACGGCAACAATGGCGTTGTTTTGAAGGTCAAGATGCTTGAACAAAAATGTGGAAAAGGTGTTTTTAGCCATTCTGGGGAATGTAATTTTCAAAATTTTCACCTCGGCGCCAACCATGGTGACGCCTCGCGGTGACACTATATCCAATGAAATCTTTCACGTATTTTTATTCCCAAAAGTTGACAGGTCTGCTTTAAATGGGAAAATGAACTGCTGAAATGCACTTATAGAGATCGTAGATTTAGAGCGCGCGCCGCCTTTCTCCGGAGGTTAGGATTCTCCTCCTGCTCTATCTCCATTCTCCCCAACTTTGCCTATACTTGGGAGAACCCTGTATTGTAGGAACCTTGATGTATAAATACGAATCTCGATGTAGGTTTGCCAACTTTGGTATAATATTTGATTGTCGATCGGTGTATGAAGAACTTGATCAATTTTTATTAAACTTGATGTACTTGCAAGCGGACCTTGATGCGTGTACGCAAATCTCGCAAGCGGACCTTGATACGTGTACGCAAATCTCGCAAGCGTGCCTTGATACGTATCCGCAAATCCCGCAAGCGGACCTTGATACGTATACGCAAATGTTGATATATGTATACATTTATTCAAATCTTGTTTAGATGTATGCAAATCTTGATACAAGCAATCTAGTCTTGACAAAGATGTACAAAACGTGATGTCAATAAATACATCTTGATATATTGTTCCTTGAAAAGCATATTCAAACGTTTTTGTAGTTCTGTAAAATTTGTCGGATTGCATTATTAATTGGTTCTCGTTATTTCCTTGGGATAGAGCTCGTCGCCTTTCATTACTTTCAAATTTAGACAGATAGAGATACACTATGAAATATTATTTACTCTATACAGAAGGTTTAGAAGACAATTTTTGGTGGATCACAAACATTTAATCTGCCAAGAAAAGTTCAGATATGATAACCAAGATCTAACTATTTACACTGATGCATCAGGATCTGGGTTGGCAGCTAAACCTTTTTGTGATGTTAGTAATGGAAACTTTATTTGCTTCTGAATACAATTGTAAATCTCATTACGTATAGGCAATAAACAACTGGCTACTTGAACTGATACATGAGTAATGAATATAAATGTATATTTACAAGGAATCAAATAAAATAAAAAAAATTAAATTAAATAAATTAGTTAATTTTAATAAATAATAATATTAAAAAGTTAGGATTTCAATAGCTCTGGGCCATTCCAAATCTTATTCCTGCAGCAAATAATAACAATAATGATAATAATAGCAGTATTTAGTTTATTCAAAATTTTGTACCAGCTACTAAAAAAGGCAGTGTTACAACATTTGGAGAAAAATAAAATAAATTATTAAAAAACTGTAACTTTCTTAATCTTAGATAAATTGAAATAAACATCTATTTATAAAGGCATTCATAAAACACTCGTTACATAAATAAGAAAGTATCAAATTATGACCAAGTTCCGCGGCATAGCCCTTCCCCTCTTCTTTCCCCCTTAAAC
>JAOEHV020148308.1:0-14220 GCA_025447995.2 Isaurus tuberculatus | reverse complement strand
TTAAGAATTGTTATTATTATTAATATTTTTATTATTAACAAAATTTTTTAGATGAATTCGAAATAAAGTGTTATTATATCATCATCATTATTATTATTATTATCATTATTATATGTAACCATTATATTATTATTATTATTAAATAATATTATTATTATAATAATTGTTCATTATTATTATATATCATTATTATATATCATCATCATCATTATTATTATTATCATTATATATTATTATAATATTATATACTATTATCATATTATTATTATTTTTTTTATTATCATTATTATATATTATTATTATTATAATAATTGATCATTATTATATTTACAAAATTCCTATCATAGCTACAATTACCTTTGTGTTAAGTTTGGTGATGAAGGAACTTTTCGTGGTTTTCCTTTTCGTTTAACCCAAGCTTCGTATTCCTCGGCACATTTAATAGTACGTTCATAAGTCTCATCTTCCTTTGCTTCCTCTTTTTCTTTGTCTTTTTTTCTTTTTTCTCTCTTTTGTTTCTTTATTTTTTCATCTTTACGTGTTTTCCTACAGCATTCAAGAAAAAGGAAAGTCGTATCAGCGAATTAAACAATCTCCCGATGTGACGGTCTGAGACTGTCACCGTGCTGAGATTCTATTTTGACTACTGCGCATGCTCTATGGGTAAGGGTTATATTTATTTATTTATTCCTGTGTTAATGTTTTACTTGTCAAGTAAGGGCATGCACAGTAACTGAAACACATTCTCAGTACGATGACCGCCCCAACGGGACATTTTTTTTAAAAACAGAAAATTAGCACCATGTTGTAAAATAAGTGTTCTGATGAAACGCAGAAAAGAAAATTGCAGATAAATAGGTTTTCGCACTCGCGTAAGATTTTTGCTAATTTTTACGTTTGTTCCTCAATTTCTTGTCGATACTTCTATCCTTGTGTATTTCGTACTTGTTAAACAGTATTTTTTTAAAAACTAAATAAATGTTTTTTGCGTTGTAGATTAGACATACCAGTTTTCAAATAACTTAACGGCACTTTTTCTTTTTTCATCTTTCTCTTCTTCTTTCAATTTCTTTTTGTGTTTTCGCTCTTCAAGCTTTTTCTGATGTTGTTCTTTGAGTTGGTCGTCTTTTTTTGACTTCCATGAATCGAAATACTTTTGTGCATCCCGTCTTTTTACCTCCTTCTCCAACTCAATTTCTTCTTTATTTTTCTTTCCTTCTTTTAAAGTTTTTTGCTTTTCCTTTAAAGCTTCTGTTTTCCTTTCGCTCCAAATTTGAAACGCTCTTTTTGCCTGCCAAACAAATTAAAAACAAATTTTTATGTTATACTTCTTTTTTTTTTGGTAACACAACAACAGGATCTTAGAAATGCGGTATTGACTGTGTAAAATCTTTTGTCATACAGATTAGGCCGATCATTAAACGTTCAGGGTCAGGATGGAATGCTTTACAGGAGAAAATGATAAAATAATATTAGTAGTACTACTACCAATAATAATAATGATTATAATAATAATAATACAACGTGTCTAGTTCCAATGGTTCTTGGCTCCCTAAGAATGGTGACAAAATATTCACAATGAGAAAACAACGAAGGCACATTAAATTCGTCCTAAAAGCTGAACGAGTCGGTACTGAAAAGGGGGCTAAGAAAAGTGCTTTTACTTTAGCTTAAAGCTATGAGCCATAGCTTGCCCTCAATTTAAAACACCTTAACAGTATACGACCGCCCCAGCTAAGACAGTTCAACACAAAATCATCACCACCATTATTGCCGTCGTTCTCATCATAATCATCATCACCATCGTCAACATCACCATCATCACCATCATCATCATTATGACCATTATTATCATCACCATCATCACCATTATCATCACCATCATCATCATTATGACCATTATTATCATCACCATCATCATCATTATCACCGTTATCATCACCATCATCATCATCATCATTATCATCAGCAGCATCATCAGCATCATCATCATCATAATCATTATTACCATCATCACCATCATCATAATCATCATTACCATCATCATCATCATCATCATAACCATTATCACCATCATCACAACAATAATAATAAATAGTAATAATAAGGCTTTTCAGATATCGAGGTTATAACATCTTCCAAAAATGAAAATATCAATTAGTAACAGGTTCAGTTGCCATATTATAAGCATGGCGAGTTTGACGTTAGAATCAACGACGACGATTCTATACAGTTATTGTTAGAACAGGATTTGAACTCGGATCATTCTTAATCCAACGCCTCTAACCGCTTAGTAACGCTTCCTTCTCCAAAAACATAAATTGATAAATTTTATGTTTTAACTGATCTGTTCATACCTCTTTCTTCTTTTGCTGTTCCTCTAGTTCCTTTTCTTCACATCTTTTCTTTTCATGTGCTTTCATCGATAGTTTTTGCTTTAAGTTTTCATTCTTTTGTGATAGCCATCCTTGGAAGACAGCTTGTCGAATGGACTCAGTGTCGAGGCTGTCGTTGCGGTGCAGTTCATCCTCGTCACCGTCATCAAAGCCTGTAATAGTTGATCTAAGGTTTGTCATAGATGACGAACGTTTGGAAGAAAGTAGTTTATTAACATGAGCCGAGTCTTTTTCAATTCGAGATTGAGGAGTAAGAGTTTCTCTGAGATGGGGTGATTTTGTCATTTCCTCAACTCCACGACTGGCTTTTAATGGACCTCTTGTTGATGTTGATTGCAATCCTACGTGAAGAAAACGAGAACGAATGTTACTGATGAACCATGACGAGAAATTGCAATGAATACTCACTAAAATTGATCTTCTCCCAACAGCTGTGGTTTCATAGTTCAGTTCGTTAGAGCACTGAATTGGTAATGAAGAGGTCACGGATTTACAACTCAATTAAACGTAAATTGTGTTTCTATGCTTTAAATTTATGATCACATAAAAGTGTCACTAAATATTCACAATGCAAACTTAATTACAATAATCCTTTCCTGTTCTATTATGATAAATACAAAGAAAATCCATATAATATTCAATATATTAAGCTATATCTCTTATATGATTTACATCATTTTTATTTGGGCGAGTTACTGTAATGCTTGTGTCCTTCAATACTGAGGAGCTCTCGGGCTCACAGGTGGCCTGAGTACGATTCCCAACTTATTCTGAGTTCTTAAATGGATTGTTTAGCGGCTGCCTCAAAATGCTTTGGTCCGATTTCGTCGAGCAGCGCCTGGTTTAGCATTTAATATTTGTGATGATAAATATTTTAGCAGCGATAACCTCAATCAACTATGTTAAGATTCAACAAAAAAAACCAACCTTCTCTTGGATTCTGATGATAAACCATCCGGGAATGATGACCTTCTTCAGCTGTGCCTGTTCGTGTATTATAAAAGTCTTGTCTGTTGTGGACCTCCTTGTAATCCACTTGAGACCATTCCTGAGGAACATGATTCTCCAGTGTCGCAGAAATATCATATTCTGATTGTATTTTGTCTTTCTTTGTTCCATGTAATTTGTGCGGTGACAAAGCATTTTTATACGCATTCCTTAGTTTCTGTTGTTGATCAATATATTTTGGTGAACTCGTTTGTTTTATTGGCAACCTTTCTCGAATGGAGTCTAAACTGCCGGATCTCTTCACTCGTGTTTTGGATAGAGATTCAGAATCATTAGAAATTTTGTCCTCTCCAGATTCCAATTCTAGGAAGCTTTTTGGTTTTTTATTGGACTTTATAGTTTCTTTAGCTTTATTCTCTAATTGTTCAAGAGCTTTTGCTTTCCTACTACCTTCCTGCATTCTACTGCCGTTACCATCCATTAATCTAGATCGAAGTGATGGACTTTCTTCAGATGTTATCTTCTTACTGGATTTGGTAGTTCTAGGAGAAGAAGTTGGTGGTGACTTTTCTAATACATGGACTTTCTTTGATCCACTGCTTGAGGCAAATAAACCTCCAACGTTTGTAATTTCTTCTTTGGTTTTTACAGACTTGTTGAAACCACGCTCTACCTCCTGAGATCTCTGTCTTGGGATCATTGGTTTGTGTGTGCGTTTTGCTGGTTGTGGTTGTTTAACAACGCTCTCCTCAATTTCTGATTCAACATCGTCAGAATTTTCATCACCAGTATCTGAATTATCCTCTAAATATTTACTTTTAGTCATTTTCACTTTTTTCTTGATTTCGAATCCAGCAGCATTATCATTTTCTTCTTTCTTATTTTTATTGCTCGAGAGATGATCAGCTTTTGTGTTTCTACCCAACTGAACCGTTTTCCCAACTTTTTCATCATCTGATTCATCATCCGATTCATCATCAGAACTTAAAGGGATTGCCTTTTGAATGGAATCTTGAGTTCTTATTCTGGAAGCTAAATTGTCCTCCATGTGAGGAGAAAAACTTTGATGACTCTCTCTGCCATTAAAGTGTTTCTCGTAATTACTTATTCCCTTTCCCTGTGACCTTGGGGAGACTCTTGGTCTTACAGCTGTCACATCAGATCCAAACATTTTACCATTTGGATTTTTAATTCTTGATAAATGATCACTATGTTCATTAGTTCTTTGTTGTGGAGACTTTCGTGGATGTGGTTTTGGTGTCGTTTGAGGAGAATCAACTGATTCATCAGATAGTGATGGAGGGCGAGGTCTCCTGGTTGGTGGTGTAGGTTGATGAGATGGATGATTCCAAGTCATTGTGTCAGTATTGCTTCTACTCGAGACTTGTGATGATAATGATGATATGTTGGTGTGGTGTCTTGGAGCAGGGCTGGGGTTAACACCTACTAAAAAGAAAACAGACGTCTAATAATAAAATTTTGAAAGTAAAAAGGAAGTAAATAAACATTTAATATAAGTTAGAGTTCCTCTGGAGAAGGAGTAAGCTCCAGGACTTTTTCAGGTAAACGTTAGTTAAGGGACGGACCATTAGAAAAGTTTTTTTTTTTTTTGGGGGGGGGGGGCAAAGTACAAAAAAAAATTCATGCAAGGGAAAATTAAGTGAAAAAAATCCATGCAAGCAGGGTAGTCCTGGAAAAAAAAATTCCTGCAAAGTCAAAAAAAGTATTCATGCCAGGGACACATCAAAGAAAAAAATTCATGTGGCTCAAAAATTCCCCCCCCCCACCCCCATAACTTTTCTAATGGTCCATCCCTAAGTGAAACTCACACCACGATCAAACATCATAGGCCTGTGCACTAAAAAAAATCTAGAAAAAAAAATTTATGTGAGCACGCACCTGTTATTTCTCACCTAAACTATATAAACAAATGTACGGGATGCCCCATTTCCAGACAAAAGTTCAAAGTGCAAGTTGGTTTTTTCAAAAGCTAAGAAAATATATCCAAAGCTAAGGTCTATACTTTAATTTAAAAGTTAAAGAGTATTAATCTTTAAATAAGTCCTGAATTTCTAAAGTTTTATATTTGTTTACTAAAAAAGCTGAAATTTTGTGCAGGAGGTGAAAGTACCAAGAATTTTGTCATTTTCAAGTATCAAAGGGTTTGGAAAGCACATGAAATTTAATAAAACAATTATTCCATTCGCACTTATTGGATATGGGATGATTTATAGCCAACTCGGCAATATGCATCTTGTTGGCTATTTACCATCTCATATCCAACAAGCACGAGTGGAATAGTTGTTAAATATAGTACAGAAGAAAGATTTTACTTAACAGTTTTAACTTTTAACAGTGGCAAGAGTCTAAAAGTGATGATTATTAAATTAATCCTACCTTTAGATAAATGAAAACAGCACTCAGTATTAAACAATGTTTTAGTACAGTAATTAATAGTTTTCAAGGCAAACAAATTCCAAGCATTGCATTATACAAGGCACAACATTTTCACTGCTTTAAGCCACAAAGTTAAAGTTCAGCGAGTTCAAATATTTTTTTTGTCCAACTAGTGTTAGTTAACTTCTCTACACTCTTGATTAAAGTTTGCTCTTGATCTTTTTCTTTTAAAGAATCAAAAGGGTTAAGGGAGTGGTCAGTATTTATGGGGAGTAAAGGGTTGGACAAATCTAATGTTTCACATCATAGTTTTTTGAGCCCGTCTAAATATAATTGTCTTAAAAAAATTTCATACCCTGCCTTGATGTTCAGTCACACCCCATCTCATATTTAATACCCCGTACATTTTTTATCCAAACCGGTACTCCCCATAAATACTGACTGCTCCCTAAAAACTCTGATAGAAACTTGTGTGTTCACACTGTTTTGCGGTAAGTTATGGTGCTTTATTTTTTATAATAAACCGCTCCTTTTGGAGTGATCAGCATTACACTGATCATTGTTGTTGTTCTACACGAAGTAAAGAAAGCACCCCACCCCCCAAAAAAATGCATCAGGGGGGGAAAGGACGCCATCTTGACTTTACCGAGATTTCTTTTAATTTTGTGAACAGCAAAGTGATATTACTGTAGTTCATTTTGTGAAAAAAGGGTAACATCGACCTACCTCTGGTTGCTTTTTGTCTTGGAATTACTACTCCATCTTCCGACGAATCTTCTCTTGAATCGCGAAACAATTTAGTTACACTTCTATCATTTTTTGTCTTCTCCATGTTTTTATTTACTACCACATTCTCTCCGTCAGAATTAGACAAGTCATCTTCAAATGATACGCGCTTTGCTTTTACAGAAGAGCCACCTTTCACAAATTCTTCACCGTCATCATAATTGCGAATAATGGCGGTCTGCTTCATAAGTGTTTTCTTTTTCATTTCAAGACTCATACTGTGCCCATAAATAGAGTTTAAACGGTGTTTAAACTTCTATGAATGGAGTCTTCCTTTTTAAACCACTTATTACTGACATCCTACTTTGTTGACATTTGAAGTTCGCAGTTCTTTATTGGTTTATAACAATTTTAAACCAGACTGAGGCCCAACAGCAAAGACCAAAATGCAAACTCAACCAGATATCTTCTTTACAAACACAAAGGAAACACTCCAACGTAAAATCTGTATTGAAATGACTCATTCAAATGGAGCGATTCCTAAAGTTACTGTTGAGTCGGTTGAAGCTTTTGGAAATATTCAAAGCCAAGTCTACTGCGCATCCATGGTGCGCATTTATATTGCCATGACAACAAACATGACGACCTAGCCTGGCGGAAAAGGCCAGGTGCCTAATTATAGTTTCAAGTTTATATACGTTGTGTTGACTCATTTTTTTCGCTTTAGTCTAATTATAGTCTCCGATATTTATTGTAGAAAAGATATCTATATAACTGCCATTGCATCGAAAATGGTATGAATTTCATGCAAAAAACCCCAGGTGTTGCTGTTTTTGGATGTGGTTACAACGGGTTTTCCCAAATTAGTTATACACAATGCGATTCAAAGAATACCGAATTTGAGCAGTCGAGATCCAAAGAAGATTTTCTGCTTCCGGAATGTCTACCTTGTTTGTCAAGAGATGATATAGTACAAATTCAGGAATGTTGGACTACAATTTTTGTTCTTTTGGGTAATGATATTTGATTAAAATTAATTTGTACTACAACGTAAATATTATAGCTGCTTTCGTTACGCTTAAGGCCAAGTTCCAAACTGTCATCGCCATTAGATACAAATTTATTAGCTGTCTCCGTACTGGATACCAAATTGTAAACTAAAAATTAACGTAAGCAAATTCGGAAAAAAAAAGTTGTTAGTATAATCTTTGTTATGTCGAATATTTGTGCCAGATTGGAAACTAGATCTTTACCCAAGATTTAGCTTCAGACAAACTTGTCATACCAGATTGGCTTATATTATTTTCTTGTTTTTTTTACTAATTTTAGAAAAGATAATCCTTAGTGGATCTTCATCCCATTCTGGGATAGTTCATCTGCATATTAGCAGACTAAAAAGTGTTTGATGGTTTTAAACAGAAAATGGCCAGTTACAATCATATGGATGGTCACCTGGTGGATCTGGTAAACTGGGATACAAAGAAAACTTGCTACCAGATTACAAGATAAGAGATATCAAATGTGCTTGGAACAAGGCACTTCTGCTCACTTATGACAATGAAATCTTGGTGTGGAATAACTTCACAGAGCAAGGATCATTAGCAAAACTTCTTTCTTCTGTGTTGTTAGGACAAGATCCAAACATTGAAAGAGAATTCAAAGCAATTTGTTGCACAGAAAAACAAAGTGTCATTGTTTCAGGTAAAATGGGAAGGTTGCCCTGGCTTATTTCATTAATTTTGTTTCTTTATTTGGTTCTTCTTTTCAGTCAAAACTTACTAAGGTTTCACTCTTACAAGGTCAGTAAAGAGAGCGTCAATGTCAGCTAGGATAGACCTTTAGTGGATTAATTTGTGTGTTTAACGGAGTCAAAGGCTCTCATTCCCTTAACAGGATTTAGCCAGCTATATGCAGTTTCCTGTTTATTTATAGCTAACTAATTCATGTAAGTTGAAAATAGAAGCCAAAGTAAAAATGCAGATGTATTAGTATTTTAAGCTACCTTTTTTGACATTATTCTATTGCCATAGCAACAAGGTGCTTATAAGGGGTAAACATATGAACCTTAGATTTTGAAACTCCATAAAAAGTTATACAGTATCTGTCCTTAAGAAATGAAAAATGTTTTTTTTTACTTTGTGATTGTCATTGATTAATTTGAAAACTTTGAACTTTAAAATTGCAGTGAATGACAAGTTGTTGATTGTGGAAGAGGACAACAAAATTGACCATTTGTCACACCAAGAATATTTCACTTTCATTTTGAGACCTTTGTCAATTGATAAGAAAGTCCAAACAGTCAGTTGTGGCAAGGAACATTCATTGATTTTAACAGTTTGCGGAAAAGTTTATAGCCTAGGAAATGGAAGGTATTTTAAAATTCAAACCTTTCATCAGTGGTAATTGATAATAATAACTGCAAACTCAAAGATACTCACTTTTCATTTACCAGACTTTTTTAAAACCATGTGATAATAACCTAAGATAATTCTTTCTATTGATTGAATGCAAAGAACACTTAATATTAGTTATAAGAAAACATTAGATAATAAATGTTAATTATCAATATAATAATTAATGACTAATTTTGAACTGTTTTTAATTTTATATTATTTTCAGTATATTCCAACAAGTTACTAAAAGTATTACCAATAAGTTATTGTTGAGATTTTGAATGTAAAAAGTTGCGTGTTATGCTGGCAGTAAACTGTATAGTTTACAAATTTTTTCAACAAGTCGAGGGCAGTTAGGACATGGATCAACAGATGAACAATGTCAAGCCAGACTTGTGGAGGCATTGGATGGCATCAGATTAACTCAGGTCCATGCTGGAGGATGGCACTGTGCTGTAATTAGTGGTGAGTATTTTAAATAACCTTGTAGATTGTAGAATAGCTCAAAAACTTGAAAGAGAAGAGGAAAGATTATTGAGGATAAATAAGATACTTACAGAAGTATGGTTGCAGGCTATAGATAGGATTGTTTGCCGAGAACTACATGAAAACCAACAGAAGCGAAATCCCTCTGAAATACCTTGGATTCTGCAGTCATTCAAAAGTTGGACTATCTTTTAATAGGAGTAAACCATCTTAATTTTGAAACCCTAGTAACATCTGACTGCCTCAAAGAAACAAAAAGGGTTGGACCACAAAATTATTTTAGGTTATGTCTTAATTTTTTTTGAAACAGCAGGAATAAGTTTCAAGTTTGGTTTCCACATTATAGAATTCGGCGATCTTTACACTTGGGGTTGGAATGAGAGCGGACAAGTTGGAGTGTCAAAAACTTCCGGGAAAGAGAATGTCATTGAGAAGGTTCAGTTTCAGTTTTTCCCTGCTCTGATTGATTTCCCTGGAGAAAATCATGTGACACATGCCAGCTGTGGTTCTCGCCATACTGCTGCTGTTACAAGTAAGGAAGGAAACATTTAAGGATTTTGGAGATACAATGAAACTTTTGAATCCCAGTAACTATAAGTCGAACCATTTTACAATTTTTAAAACATATAATAAGAAGTAAGTAAAGTAAGTAAGTGAGTAATTGCTTTATTTATACTCGGATTTTGAAGTAGCTGTAAAGCTAATATCTCCGAGTTTACACAAACTACGACACAATTAAGAATCCCAACTGGCAGGAGGCAGACCAGTTGGCTATTTACAAAGCGTGGTGGATTTGACTCTGGGATTTACCGGAAGACAAATCCAACTAGTGGTCAGAGCGCACCAGTAACCTAGTAGTATTGTTCAGTATATTAACCTTCTCGCCCTGTTAAATCAAAACTAGATGAGGAATGGCTAATATAAAATGGAACCTTTATATTCTTTTTCACGTTATTTGCTTTGGCTTCTAATATTAAAATGTAGGCCGATGGATGGCGCAGTTAGTAAGATCTATGCCTTCCATTACCACAAGGTCCAAGGTTCGATTCGATTGCTCTACCGACAATAAAACATTTGTATGACCTTCTTTTCCGCCAAAGCATACTCAGCTTTCCTTCCTTACGAGGTTGGTAAATGAGCACCAGCTTTGGCTGGGAGCTAATCCGCGATGGATTAGTGTCCCATACAGGGGCAGTTAAAGACTCTCATCCGCTTAACACTATGGAAACCGGAGATAAGCACCGCCCTCATGGACCACTAGGCTCATATAAGGATTTTGCTTAGCTAGTATGAAATCATAATTAGAAAGTTAAACGAGACTTACCTGTAAGTTGAAGTTTGACTGTAATTTCCATCGAATCATGAACTGTAGGGACTCATAAATAACATACATGTAGAATAACACTTACAGCAGGTACAACATTCTCCATGAGAGTTTTAAATTTTTATTTAAGTTATCATCTTGTTTTAGATGATGGAGCTTTGTGGACATGGGGCTGGGGTGAGTGAAACTTCAGAACTTTTAATCCTCCATAATTACACTGAAGATTTTATATTTTTTTAATATAATAATAAAATAATGTTTTTATTGAATGTTCTATAAAAGACTTCAAACGCTTTGACAGAACATTCGAACGCTTTGACAGAACGTTCGAACGCTTTGACAAAACGTTCGAAAACTTTGACAAAACGTTCGAACGCTTTGATAAAACGTTTGAACGCTTTGACAGAACGTTCGAACGCTTTGACAAAATGTTCGAACGCTTTGACAAAATGTTCGAACGCTTTGACAAAACGTTCGAACGCTTTGATAAACGTTCGAACGCTTTGACAAAATGTTCGAACGCTTTGACAAAACGTTCGAACGCTTTGATAAAATGTTCGAACGCTTTGACAGAACGTTCGAACGCTTGTTGAACGCTCAGTGAACGCTTGTTCGATCGAACGGAAAAGCGTTAGGTATGTTTTCGCGTGCTGGGTCACAATTGTGAAAGATAGCTTTAAAAGAATTTCTGGTGTCTATGTTTTCTTAACTTGTGATTTCTGCAGTATCATATTTTTGTTAAAATCCAGTACATAATTTGGTCAACTCGAGATACAATTTACTTGATTATCTCAGTATATAGGTAATCTGAAGAACTGACATCACAAACAAGGTTTGGGAAAACTAACTTTTGATTAGTTCAAACTTCTGTCCTTTACACGAGATATCAGCTAATTTTTTCGGTTACAAATTTCTTCAAGCTTTTAATCTATGTATTAGTCTTTGTTCTCAATTATATTTTTGACTTACGGTATTTTCATCTTTTTAGGGTTTTACGGCCAATTGGGTCATGGGAACAGAAAAAACTACGCTTTACCAACGAGGGTGAAGCTGTTCACTCAAAAGAAGCTTAAGGTCAAATCTGTCACATGTGGGGCCTGGAACACATTAATGACTGTCTTGTGAAGCCCGCAGTATAACCCATGTGATCAATTGGGACGAGGAAAATATTATCCCTTTGAACAGTGTTTATTAAATATCAACTTTAGAGGAATATCCCTTACAGCAGGATTTTCTGTCTTTCGATTTATAAAAATTCTGATAACAAAAATGTTGGTAAAATATTCGTGGAAGAGTTTCTGATATACAACAAAAAATCTAACGCGGAATACCTTTAGGAAAAGTATAAACGGAGCAAAAGTTAGATTCAGTGAGTGGGGATGGCGTGACTAATATAGATGTTGCATTACATTGTGGTTACACACTTCTATCATAATATACAAACCCTCACTGAATCGTATGAACGGAACTCAAAGTAGATTCGCTGAGTGTGGGTAGCATTACCGGCAAACTCATTGCGTGACGCTGTGGTTGCGTTATTTCGAACACTTGCACACAATTGTTAAAGTAATCAGTCACATAAATGTGACCGTCCCTACTTGCAGCAATATCCTGAGGTCGGTCAAATTCACCCGCTTCCTTTCCGTGACGACCAAATGTCACGAAACGTCCGTCCTCTTGGAACACCTGGACACGATGGTTGCCGCTGTCGCACACCAGAAGGCGATCATTCTGGTCAACTGCTAACCCTCGAGGATCCTCGAAATGTGGCCCCTTGTTGCCATTGTCCCCGATACTGTACAGATACTCGCCCTCACTTGTGAACACTTGTACACAGTTGGTGTCCATGGAAACGAAATATTTGCCTTTGTGATGGATGATGAAGTAAGGCCTACTCGGGTTATCGGAGTTGCCTTTCGTGGCACTGAGGAGAGAAAAAATAATCCCAGGTTTTCATAGAAAATGGACAATCAACGTGATAACAAAGTCTTTTTCCAAATTTCAATAAAACAAAGCCATAGTGTAAAGCGCAGGGCCGTAGACGTAGGGGGAGGGGGTAGGGATAAGCCAAAAAGTTCTGCAGCCATCTTCCTAACTGAAAACAATATGAATTAAAAGGCTTTAAGAAACATCAATAATCAATTCGGATTTTTAGTCATGGCACCGAAAGCAAAGCACTAGAACGTTTAGTCCATGTTGGACCACAGACAATTTTATTTTCATAGAATTATTTTCCTTTAAATCTTTAAATTTTTTTGAAACAGAAGGAATAAGTTTCAAGTTTGGTTTCCACATTATAGAATTCGGCTATCTTTATAGCTTTAACGTTACCCCCTTCCCTCCCCCTGTGTGGTAAATCAACCATGAGCTTTAACGTTACCCCTTTCCCTCCCCCTGTGTGGTAAATCAACCATGAGCTTTAACGTTACCCCCTTCCCTTCCCCTGTGTGGTAAATCAACCGTTAGCTTTAACGTTTCCCCCTTCCCTCCCCCTGTTGGGTAAATCAACCATGAGCTTTAACGTTACCTCCTTCCCTCCCCCTGTGTGATAAATCAACCATGAGCTTTAACGTTACCCCCTTCTTTTCCCCTGTGTGGTAAATCAACCGTTAGCTTTAACGTTACCCCCTTCCCTCCCCCTGTTGGGTAAATCAACCATGAGCTTTAACGTTACCCCCTTCCCTCCCCCTGTGTGTTAAATCAATCGTGAGCCAGTTTAACGTTACCCCCTCCCTCCCTATCAAATGTTTTGACCTGAGGTCCTCTTTCACATTCCCCCACCCTCCTACCACCGTCAAAAAAATTCTTTACTACGAGCCTAAAACGCATTCTTTGAAAATATGGTATCGATTCGTAAACTAAAACAATTTAACGTTGTAAACAAATCTTGTTCGGTCTAACCACAAAAACCTCGACTTTATAATGTCAGATTGTTTTACCTATTGAACTGTTTTAACAGTCTTCCATGGTGAGAAAATACTTTGATGCTTCTTTCCCCCCAGTCACATACGGCAACGTCCCCCTTGTCTGTTACGCATAACCCCCAAGGATATTCTAGGTTGTCTTGTCCCAACATTCTAATGAACTCTCCACCCTTGGTAAAGATTTGCACTCGATGGTTGTCACTGTCGGTTACCAAAATGTTGTCGGCATTGTCGTAAGTTACTCCAAGTGGTCCTGCATGATGATTTGAATCAATAAGTAACAAAGCTACTAAGAAAAATTGTAGTAAGGTACTTGCTGTTTTATGTAATACTCGTGGATCATCAACCTCGTATAATGGACAAACCCGAATGGTTTTTTTAAGTTGTTAAAATTCCCCCTCACCCCGGTGATAATTCTTAATGGTAGGTGCGAAAACAATTTCAGATTGGGGGGGGGGGCAAGATTTCGGGCGCCGGGTCCGGGGGCATGCCCCTCCCGTGAAATTTTGAACTTTTAAGCCTGGTTTTCACGATTGACGTAAACGACGAAGACGGAAGCAGAAGCATAACAGTTTTTATGTCACCGTGAAAACAGGTTTTCATAAGCGTAAGCACGACGGAAGCGG
>JAOEHV020148198.1:0-14225 GCA_025447995.2 Isaurus tuberculatus | reverse complement strand
TACATCAATTGGCTCTCATGTACCACCAATTCCCTTTCGGAATTATCAAACCACATCTCCCAGTCATGAAGGAATGATAACTACAATACCAGACCAAAGTGTAGGGCCAACAAGTTTAAACCACCAACCCTACCCTCCTCAGGAACATACATCACCAGTATCACCCATTACAAGGTTTTCTGATTCTTCATTTTCTAGTAGAACAGAATACACATCTAGTGATAAGGTAAGAGTTTATATTTATTATATAGTAGTTTAGGCAATTTTTAATAATAATAAATGAAAAATTTAAACTTATATACTGTATAGCACTCATATCCAGGGCTTACGTATGTCCAAGGCACTTTACAAATAATGCTAACCCTAAAACTATATAAAAAGAGGCTTAAGACTTAAAGTTTTATTTCATTACCATAAGAACAGTAGTGTATAGAGGTTACATTTGAAGCAAGCAAAGTAATGAGAACCTTACTTCAAAGTAACGAGACCCTACTTCAGAATTGACTCCTAAGCTAATGATAAATAATAATAAATATAATTTATATACAGTAATACACATTTCAAGCAATGTGTGCTATTCAACTTGATCAAATTTATACATCTAGGTTTGCATTTTTCAGTGACACTACACCACATTAAATTACTTCCAAGAGATTTATTTACTCAGCATTCCACACCAATACAGACAACGAAATTCACTAGAAATTATATTGAAATCTGGTCATAAGTCCAAATACAATAACAATTCAAAATGAGGGATTAATTATGCTTACAATCCAGGATGGTCCACCTGGTTCAAACTAGCAAAAACCACAAACTATGTACAAGAAATTTTAAGCTTATGAATCGCAACTCCAGGAAAAATTAATCAATTTTAAAACACAAAATTATGGTTTGTCTGCACATGGGGCAATACATTGGAAGCCTGAAAATTGCAGCCACAGGAAGCCCAGTTAAAGCTAACACTAATACAATTAATTAATTTCAAGTCACAACACAATGTCCTTTAATTTGTTCTTATGCTAACCCAGGGATTGCAAGATTTCTGAAGAACTACTCACCTGTCTCTCTCTCTCCCTCTCTCCCTCTCTCCCTCTTTCTCTCTAGGTTATTATTATAATTTATAGTCAATGCTGGAGTAAAGTTTAGAAGAGAAGTATGTGAAATTAATACTTTTTCAGAGAAATCATGATCATGACAATGCTGCAAAGGGCAAAATTGGTCATTTTTTAATGGTAAAATCGACTGGGAATAAAGTTGAAGGCAAGTTTTCTAGTGTTTCAGTAACAGATTCGGTTGGTTCCTGAACACTTTGTTTTTCCAGCATTGTTTCCAGCAAATTTGCTGGTACACTTTGCGCACTTGTGCTGGAACACTGGCACACTTTGCGCACTTGTGCTGGCACACTTTGCACACTTGTGCTGGCACACTTTGCACAATTTGCCTGTTTCCCAGCAAACAGGCAAAATGTGCCATTATTAAAATAAAAAGTCTCTCTTGACTACAATTATAAGAAAAAAATCGGTGTTTGTGTACCTAAAAAAGGAAAAAAAAGGTACTATGACAACTCCCTGCTTACTAGTAATCAGCATGCTAACCACTGCACTAGCAGGACCACCTTACTGGGAACATAGCGGCTTTTTTCAGTGATGTAGGTTTTGGGATTTCATTGAGCTCATTATTAAAGTGTAGTGTTGCTAATGTTTGAGATTGGGAAAACTTACCAAGTTTTAGAGGAGATTTAAACATGTTTTTTTCAAATCACAGTTATGTTACAATAGGCTACCAGTCTTAAGTGTGTACATGTTGTGTAGTCGTTCATATTGTTATTATTCCTTCTTGGCACTTTTCCGTATTAAAGTATGAACCGCCCTTTCATAAGTGTAATGTTTAAAGTTCATTAATAATAAAGAAGAAGTTCTAAACTAGGTTTCTTAAACAGATAAAGTTATCAGTTTTAAAATGTTGATTGTGTTGACTCTAATCAAATGTATCATTCATTAACTGATCTAGAATATAACTATACAACCCATCTGTAAAGAATCTAAATCTAAACGCTATCCCAAAGTTTGAAACCCTTTGCTCTTTATAAATATCAATCATGGACGTTTTGACTAAGGAACTGAGAGATGGGTTTCTAATAGAGCTGCTCTATGCAGACTATTAATTTGTCATAATGGTAGACTCAGAGAATGAGGTATTTGAGAAGTATGGAGGATAAAAGAAGGCTTTGGAAGAGAAAGATCTCATTGTAAATGTTTCAAAGATGGCTATGCAGCCGCTAAAGGGAGAAAAAGTATGTGAGGTCTGTCAAAAGGAGTTGGTTGGAGTTCTATTAAGTGCACTTGATATCAGCAATGGGTCCTCGGCAGTGCTATGACCTACCAACGGGTAGGAGTCGTCTGTCAGATAAGGATGATTTTTTCTGTCATGCTTGGCGTCAGGGGTACAAACTAAAACAGGGGTTGTTGGGAATGTTTGGGAGGAATTGATCACTTCTGCTACCTGAAATACTACAATCTTAGCATCGTATTTCTGATGATGTAACTGAAAGAATTTGTACTACATGGTAGAAGTTTCCAGAACCTGTGTTTATGTTTCTTTCTTGGGGCAAAGGAGCAAGGAATATAAGACTTGTATTTTACTAATATTGGCAAACTGCTTTGAAAACCTGTTAACTGACTGCATAGGATTAAATGAGGGTCTTAGTAGTGTGAAAAGGTGCATAATCAGGACAATGTGTGGGTTAGCGGCTTGGGGTATTGTTGATCTGGAGGATTTTGTGAGAAGGAACCGATTTGGGTATATGGACATGCACTTTGCATGGAAATGATTGATCCTTTCGACTGGTTCTTAATCAAAGGTACAGTATAAAAAAGTTCTATAAGGCGACTTAGAGAGACATGAATGAGGTGCATAGAGGAGGACATGAGTAGGAAAAGTATAAGAGAGATGTTGCAGAGCGTTACGTGGAAAACAAGAGTGACCACGTGACGACGATTTTCCCGCCATTTTTCACCCTTGGTGGTTAATCTTACGTACCTGGCAAACGCAAAACTGCTTGCTTTCACGTAGAAACGGCAAAGCGTAAGAGCCAAACATGAAAAATGGCGGGAAAATTGTCTTCACGTTGGTGCTAAATCTCTCTATTGTGAGAGAAGTACATGATGATGCTTTGGATCGTTTCAAGTTGAAAGCTACCATCAGGAAAACGAACGCTGATCCTGGCATGATGGGAAGAGGAGATCTGTTGAAACGGTTTTTGTTGTTGTAATCAATCTTCGCTGTAGCAAAAATTTAAGGAGGGTCGTGTGTTTTTGAAGCTCTAATGTTACTATCAATAAACAAACTTAAGTGGTAATAAATAAAGTGGTAACAAATAAAGGTAAATAATAAAGATAGCAACGATAACTGAATAAAGATAGCTAGTCCTATTTAAAGATTTTGATAGGAAAATGTATTTTTTCATCTTTTCTCATTCTTCATAACAAAGAATGGTTCGTTTGATACTTCAAATGTCAAAAGGAGAACGGCGCAGAGAAGATCAAATCTGACTTCAGTAAGTACAGTAAAACTGAAGAAATTTGCTTCTTAACTTTTTCCATCAAACGTAAAGCTAAGTTATTCAGTCTACGGTGTTTAATAGTTAATGGTAAAAAACTAATCATGGACATCAAATCATCTCGAAAGCAGTAAAATTGCTAAGAACTTCAAATAAGTGGCGACACATTTCATTGTTTTTTCGGACATTTCGGCGACGTTACCTTTGCCATCTTCAGTGTAGAGATAGAGTAATACGCTATAGCTAATATATATTACTGAATATTAACATGAAGTTGTTGATTTAAAGAGTTTAAAACAAAGGAAGCTCTACTCGGCTAACGCCTCGTGTGCCACTTTTTTGTTCTTACCACAGTTTGACGTCATCTGTGATCTATTACTGAACAGACGCACGCTAACATGGAACCTATTTGTTAAATATACATATATATATATATATATACTAAAAATATCATGTTAATCAATACACTGAATATGGCAAAAGTAATTTTACTGAAACATGTCTGAAAAGTAATGAAATTATTTGAAGGACTTCAAGTCCTTTTAAAGCTAAATCTTATACTTAAGCTGAGGTGCCTTAACAAGTAAATTACTTTTTCTCTTAACACTTAAGCTGGGTTGTTCATTGTTACTTATTTCTTATAGCTCTGTCTAATTTATCAATAAACCTTTTCTTTCAATACTAATTTTAAATACTGTTAAAAAACACATAATACTGTTTAACGGTTGTTTCAATTTCTTGCGCGGAACAACTCTAACTATTAAAGTTGTTAATAGCCCGTACCCGTACACTGTCAAATTTGGCAAGGCAAATTATACTTTATTGGCTTAACTCAAATTCAGTAAAAGTGGAAACCCTACATTCGATCTAAGAACTATAGGGCAAAGAATATTTTTAGGTTATGTAATTTTCAATTCAAGTAATCATTCTAGAGAAGTCTAAAACATGCGATTAATCAATTGCTTGCATAATCGCTAAGACCATTTCGTAAAACCATTGCTAAAAACTTCAGTACAAACTGGCGGTACACCTTTAAAGTGCCTATGATACAATTTTTTTTATTTTTGCACATTTAGAAAATTTAGTATTTAAAACGTACGATTCTGAAATTTGAGATGAGTAGGACAAATATTGGTGATTTTATATGTGCTAAAAGCAGTGCTTGTCGTTTGAAAATCCTTGGCGGGTGAAAAAAAAGTTCACCTGAGGCCTTTTAGGTGCGCGATTTTTCTGTTAACAATTTGCTTCAATTTTAATAATTTGCCTTTTTGGATATAAATCACAAATCACTCTTATTGATGAAGGATTTGTACACCGAACAGTACACATCATGCAGCAAACAGACAAATAAAAGCTTTGTGATGATTGGAGATTGAAGCCACCAATGAAAACCATGATCTTCCCAGAATTAAGACGGACATCGCCATCGGGGTGTTGGATAGTTTTCAAGTTCATAATGCAGAACTTTTCATTTGGAAATATGTGGAACAAAAACTCATCTACTTTCCAGAAATCGCTGATGACCGATGTACATTTTTTACTCGCAGGCGAGCGATTTTCTGTGATTAGGTGCCCTTTTTTTCCACTCTTCTCGTATTGATTTCAGGCGCGCGATGGTGCGCGAGCGCAATTGCGAGCCTCAAACGACAAGCTCAGTTATTTCAACCGAAAAATGGAGGCTGTCTCGCGCGGCAAAAATACCAAATTACAATAGCTTGTGACGTAATCTAGGAGGCACAAACTAACCTTTTAGTATGGTGGAGAAACAGGAAAGGACGGAAAGAGAAAGTTTCATGTAAAATGTCAAACTCTTTGGTCCTGTTTTTTTTTAGCGTTTATACCCTGCAAAACTGGAAAACTCCTGGAATTTTGTAATTTTTAGTACAAACACTGATGATACCACCGGGCTTTGATATTTTTCTTAAGAACGTAGTCAATATGATAATTCAATTCGTTTTTTTCTACGTTATAAGTTTGCAAATGTACATTATCAAAAAAATGAAAAGCCTTTAAAATAAAGGAAAATATTTTATTTCCTCCTGTTTGTTTGTTTTTTATTTTGATTGGAAATTTAGTTTATGAGTTGCCACACTTTGTGTACACTTAAGATATTTGTGATCAACGAACTCGGTTGTTTAACGCCTGAGTTTCATTAAAAGTCTACGCTAAACTCGTTTGTAAGTAAAAAAAAAATTAATTCTTACTTGCTGACGGACCCTTTCGCACAAAACAAAAACTGCGAACCATTGGTGACTGGGTGGATGTTAATTACCAATACTTCCATGGTGTCAAGACGAAGTGACACTATTTTGCTTTACGTTATTAGAATACCAGAATGTTAAAGCGTCACTCATCCCCGCTACCTCCAATTGGCCTGCAAGATACAGGCGATGATAGAGAAGCAAACTCGTACCAGTCCTCTTTACCAGACCCCCAGCCTTTGCTGTCGGACGAGGACAAGAAGTTTGTGGCCAATGTCTCCAGCATGGGCTTCCCCGCACCTCGTGTGGCAAGAGCTGTGCAAAAATTTGGACAAAATGAAAGAGAGGTTAGAAGTGAGGCTTATATAGATAAGGCTGTAGAGATGTATGTTATGCTACTCAAGAACCACTATAACTCATTCGATACTACGAATGAAAACATATGAATCTTGATATCAATACAAATATTGTTACTTGAACCATTATATTGATCCAAATATGATACTTTCTAGATTTATGACCGTTTACAGAGTGCATGTACATAAAGGTACAGAGAAAAGTAAATATGCTAAAACCGTAACTCAGGTGAATGCTCTTGATCGATCTTCCAGTTAAGCCCTCCAGTACCCTAATTTCAATTCGTAATCCTTTATCAGGAAGTTTTAAAGAAACTACACACTTATTAATAAGAGGAGGGGTCATCACCCAATGTTATGGCCTGTTATTGTCAGAAAAGGCATTTGTCCTAAAAATAACAAAAACTGCGTGCTACAGTCTCATCGTAAAAACTTTTCATAAATTTTGTAAAACCAAACAAAATGAACATTGAGTGTCATTAATTATAAAAGAAACCCAATCTGTTTTTGATCATTTATTTCATACAATGTTGCTGGATGGTAGCCTGCAATAAAACCGGCAATTAACTACAGTTTTCTTGTCAGAATCAGTGAAAAAAATTAAGTTAAAGACTGAAAAGTCCGTATTCTGAATATATGTACTGTGCTCTCTTGACAGATTTTTGATTTTCTGTTTATGGTTGAGGAACTCTGTAAAGCTGGTTACACAGGCGATGATTCTGAAGTAGCTCTTTCTCTCAATGACATGAAGAAGGCAAAGGTAAACAGTCGTTACTAGTGAAAAGAATGTTTTCGTTCTCAAAACTAGATCAGTGTGCTTCAGTTACATAGAGGATAGTACATCGGTACAAGGAGATACAAGTTTTCTCTTTGATTTTTAATGTGTATATGAAGTAGAAATTCTTTTTGCATAAATCGCTAGTTTGAAACACCCTGATTATGAAATGCGTAATGAAAATTAGGTAAAGAGAATAAAAATCCGGTTTTTTACCCATCAAAGTTGCTAAAAAGCCCCGTGATGTCTCCGGAGACTAGTGACGAATTGGGTCTGATGACGTAACCAGTGGTTTCAAAGCGGCGTTGTTTTGTCTCTTCCTTCACCTTCTCGGATCTCGCGGTCATTTCGATGAAAGAAAAACATTGGACATTTTTGACCTTCTTTTTCTTCTTGTCCTTCATAACTGTCAAACGTTTGGAACCACTGGCTACGTCATATCCGGTGAAATCTGAACTTTTGGCCAAGCGAAAATGGAGACACAACAAAGCACAGGTTTTGAACTTTCAAACCGTTGAAAATAACACATAAAAGAGTTTTCGCTCGTTTAAATCAGATAATTTGGAAAGTAAGAACGTATACAAGCAATTTAAGCAAATAAAATTTTTACTTCATATGCATTTTAAAATGATCTTTTACGACAACTAAAACAAACAACCGTTTTAATGCGCTCTTCTCAGCATGCTGGGCTCAGCTCTTTTTCCAACAAACAACCGTTTTTTTTTAAATGTGCTCTTCTCAACATACTGGGATCAGCTCTGTTTCTATTGGCTGCTTTCCAACAGACAACAACCGCTTTTTTAATGTCCCCTTCTCAGCATGATGGGATCAGCTTTGTTTCTATTGACTGCTTTCCAACAAACAACAACCATTTTTTTAAAATGTCCTCTTCTCAGCATGCTGGGATCAGCTCTTTTTCTATTGGCTGCTTTCCAACAAACAACAACCGTTTTTTTAAAATGTCCTCTTCTCAGCATGCTGGGATCAGCTCTTTTTCTATTGGCTGCTTTCCAACAAACAACAACCGTTTTAATGTCCTCTTCTCAGCATGCTGGGATCAGCTGTGTTTCTACTGGCTGCTTTCCAACAAACTACAACCGTTTTAATGTCTTCTTCTCAGCACGCTTGGGTCAGCTCTTTTTCTGTTGGCTGCTTTCCATTTAAGTGTACATAACAGATATTTTTCTTTTCTTTTTTTGTTTATCATATACATGAAGGAATATTGGTTTGTAACAGACGAGAAAGATGCTAAATTTCACTTAAAGTTTAAGAATTATCCTGGGACTGGGCGAGATTTGGGGTCGTGACGTCATTTGGTTTAAAACGAAACTTGAAGAAATGTTATACCTTGTGCGTAGCTAGTACTGTTGAAACTTTGAACATCTTGCGCATCGGCTCTACAGTATAATTATTTATCTCCGCGGCTTACAGTTTTAAGTTTTTTTTCAGCCATCTTGCTGTTTATCAAACCAACTGTCGTCACTGGCCGCCCGATTATGGGACAATTTTCATGCCACAACCCCACGTATTTCAAATAATGAAAACGAGGGTTTAAGACGTTTTCTAGATCTAAAAAAAATTTAAAATCCTTTCTTTAACACTTTATACAAATAAAATAAGAAAGAAAAAAATATTTTTTTAAATACACTTTAATAGTGGCCAAAAGCATCATTTTATTAATAAATACTTTATTTAACGTCTTTACACGCATGGTTGCCCGATCTCCCTAGCCAGAGGCTAATGTTGAAGCGTTCGACGGCACAGATTTTTGCGTGAACGTCGATTCTAAGGAAGGAGGAAAACCGGAGATCCCGGAGAAAAACCCTCGAAGTCAGATTGAGATCGACAAAGCTCAGCCCACGTGCGAACCCCAGGGTTCGAACTTGGGTCCGTAGTGGTGGTAGGCATGAATGATAACTACTAGGCCAACCTGACTTCCCAATTACAATCAGTTACAATGCTTAACATATCCTCTCTACGCACCGCATATATGCGTTTCTTGGACGTTTTCCTTTTCATTTCTAATTAAGAACCTGCCTAAAAGGGTTGTCCATCTTCCTGTGAAGCAAATGGCCATACAAACGTAACATGATCCTCACAAAATCCTTCAGATAATTTACAACCGGCTCTAAAAGCTTAGCGCTTGATACCCTATTTGCAAGTTTAGCTTTAGACCTTGCCCTAAACATGCGCCTTTCCTTAGTATGGAAGGGAACCCCAGCTGTTATGAAACTTTTTTGTCAAAAAATACTTGTATATCCCTGAATTTTCCTCGATGCTTTATATACGGATGGGAGCCCGTCTGTTCCAGTTTTAGATCGCTTTATGTCGCCTACTTTGCAGTTTGAAATTCGTGAGCCGCGCCATTTTCTTTGTGTGACATCACTTGCGCTGGAGGTTTGTCTAAGATAGCGACATCGGAAGGCAGTGTGGTTGTCATACCTACTTAGGAACCATATTTCAGGAACGAATTAAAAAGTGTTACTTCGACTTTCCCGTTTTCTTAGAAAATTTCCAAGCACAAGAGTGACTGCACACAAACAAATTGGCGCTGCGCCGCATGCGAATTCTAAATTGCAAAGTAGCCCATTAAAATCGACCTGGAAGCTCAGTGAAGATATTGCCAAATATGGTTATGTCGCATGTGAGCACATGACATACAACGTTGTGACGATCTTCGTGGTTTTTTACGCAATTTAAGCCTTTTCGAAAGAGAAGTGTGAAAAAATCAGGCTTCGAAGCGATATGAACCAATTCCTTTGCGATATTGTTACAGCGCGCTTACCAGTTGAGTTATGAAGCCACAGCTGTTGGGAGGAGGTACTTTAGTGGGACGATCAGTGCCACTTAAGTGTGTTAAACGGTCATTCTTACTGAGTTTGTACTTTCTTAAGCAACACGTTGTGACGATCTTTGTGATTTGTTTATGTATTTCAAGCAATTGCGAAACAAAAACTTGAAAACCGGAATCGAAGCAGTGATCTTTGTGATCGAACTGACCTATTCAGCACAGATGGACCTGATTCTTCGAAGATCGCCACAACTTCGTTGCTAAGGTCCGTACAAACTGAATCACAAGAGAAGGTTCATAGGTATTTTATAAGTAATTATTATACTATAATTTATTTTATCTAATAATTTGTGTCTCAGTTGCCCATGAAAACTTTGCTGAAAGACCCGTTGAGAGTCCTTATTGTTAGTTTTTTATTCGTATTCTTGTTTTTTTTCCAGGCTCTTGAGTTCTTGCAACTCGTAAAAACCTTTAAAGAGCTTGGGTTCAAAGAAGAAAACATTCACGAAGCCCTCGCTGCTGCTGACAATGACAGTGAAAAAGCACTTGACTATCTGACAACAGGCGTTTGAGAATCTAGTGGCTCCCCGACTTGTAACAATGGAAATTAAAGCAAGATTGAAATTTCAAATCATTGTATGAAGCAGCTATGCCTGAAACCTGGCGATTTTATGAAATGATCTCTTCCAAGCTAACTGCAAGGGATTAACGTTATTTTGATGATTACCATTTAAAGAAAATTACTTTGAAATACAATTTTTAACTCCAGCAAAGACAGCATTTAAGAATGATAGTCGCATCTTAATAAATAAAAGTCGCTTATCTCTCTCGGCTATTTTAAAGAACGTTCGAAGCTAGTTCTTTATTAAATGAGTTTTAAAAACAGGGTTCGTACGGTCATAAAAAAACCTAAAATGTCCTAAAATTTCAAAAAACAATTTTTAGGCCTAAAATGTCCTAAAAAATCCGCGGAAGTCCTAAAAAGTCCTCAAAAAAGAGCTCTGATAACAGTAGATTGCGAACGCAACTGTATCAGTATGTATGTTATTCCTTGAAATTTTAGATAAAAACCTAGAAATATTGAGACACTCATAAAATGGAAACCTTTTATTACCGACCAACACAGTTGCTTATAATTATAAATATATTAATTCATTGAAAAACGGCATCGGAATGACTCTTCAGTAGCCCCAAGACACCAAGTTTTAAAACGTAGAAGTGTATATGTTGAAAAGGTCCTAAAATTTGCAAAAAATGGTCCTGAAAAGCCCTAAAATTTCAAATGAATTAATCCGTATGAAGACTGTAAAAACGTTAAATGTAAAAAAATTTAGTAATAAACGTTCTGCAACTAACTCACTGAAACAATTATTACATTCCTTCAATCTGTGCTCATGTGAGTTTAATAACTTGACTCTGTACTGTATGCGTTTCAAAAACAACCGGTCCGAAGCTCTTGTTACGATCTCGCGCTTGATAATTTTTGCTAATTTGACCCATAATCGTCAGAATTGCCGGTTTAGTTTGTAATGAATTAGGGTCTATTTACACGAAGCAGGGCCAGCCCAATTAGACATATTTTTTGTGTGTTGATATGGTAAACTGTTATCGCTCCAACCGGAAATAAAATATCACGTGATCATTTAAAAGCGAAAATCTAATTTTCAACAAACATGGCGCATTTAGGGCTTGCATTAAGTCCTGTCGTTTTTCTAATCATTTCAGCTGTCATGTTTTTTGCTACTCCATATATGGAATGATATTTTTTTCGCAAAATCAGATGCAATAACTCAATTACTTCAACAATTTTGCTTTTTTTGGTTAGAATACTCTTTTCCGCATGTGCACTTGAAAACAGTTCAGCCTGGCAGCGAACAATACATAGCTATGCGCGATACATCTCGGCCCAGTTCCCTAGATCTGCTCTCGGCTAACGAGCCAGCTTGCTTTTTCATATAATTGAAATGACGGTATCTCGGAAATGTAAGCGCCAGGCGAGATCTCATTTCGGCTGGCCAGGCTCGATGTAAACGCTCCCTTTGTTAAGATGTAAATTGGGAGGATCAATTTTGGGTGAAGGATGAGTTCTCATTGATATCCCTCGTGGGGGTCAAATTTTCAGTTAAGTTCGTGACATGTCCGTTTCTGAAATATAAACCTTTTATGATAATTCTCAAATAAACTGGTTATAGAATGTTGTTAAAATCGTAAAAAAGTTATTAAACAACAGATTAAACGTTCCGATTCAGTGGCAAAATAACTTCGTACAACAGTACGAACAGTCTGTCATTGCTCAGACGATAAGAATACTGAGCTTTTTAGAAAGTGTTGTTAATTTGACCACGGAGTGTGGGTCAAATCCAGCAATTTTAACAATGAGCAACATTGCCTCTCATCGAAAGAGATTAAATCAAAATCTAAATTATCAGGTCATTTTTTTTTTTGAAGAAAGGAAAAGAAATAGTGCTTGTTCATTTTGCAAAATATTGGTTTTTGAGATAATATATAGGCAACATCTGCAATGAAATTTTTTTTATAGTTTGTACAGTACCATTACTATTATGAAAACAATAAGAAGCAGGCAAGAAATGGGCATTCATGAGGGTTTGATTATGTTATTTGAAATCAAAAGATGGGAATCTGCTTTTACCTAAATATTTAATGTTTAAAGTGTCTATACGGCGAACAGCGTTTTATTTTTCGATTTTGGTATCTAGAATGCGGAAAAGAGTATTTGCCACGAAAACGAGCTTTAAACTTCCCGCGCCGGCCACGCCCACCGGAGATGACCGGGAGTTGCTAAGTCTGGGTCCAGAACAGGCCGTGATGTGACTTCAGGAATCTTCTACTCTTCCCACCAGCTTATTTCAGTGTTTCATTGTATTTCCATAAAAAAACGATCATTTTTTTGGCATAAACAAATCGAAAAATGATCGGGTTTGTATAGAAATACAATGAAACACTGAAATAAGCTGGTGGGAAGAGTAGAAGATTCCTGAAGTCACATCACGGCTTGTTCTGGACTCAGACTTAGCAACTCCCGGTCATCTTCGTTGGGCGTGGTCGGCGCGGGAACTTTAAAGCTTGATTTTGCAGCGAAGAAGTTGCGGAACCGAAAAAAAATGTTGGGAATACTTGTTTGATCAATATAAAGTTAGCAATAACACAAAAATCCTGTAGGCCGTATAGACGCTTTAATATAAGGAAACTTGAGAAACACGATAACTTAATCTTTAATATGATAGCGTATTTAAAAGATATTTAGATATTTGTCTTTGTAATTTTTTATTTCAAGATACTGGAGATTAGTATAAAGATATCAAAATAATTTATTATAACATACTGTAACATTAGGATCACAAAACATTGGTGAATATTTAAGTTGCAATTTAAAATCACCAGGAAATCCTGTGGTGTTCTTTTTTTTATGAATTTATAAGGATACAGTTTCCTGGAAGTGGTACAATAAAGGAAAGGGAATTTTATTCCGGTCAACAGATTTGGTGAAACGTCTTTAATGAATTTCCTGTGAATTGCCAAGTTGATTCCAGTTCGGTCTGAGTCTTATGGTTTTAAATCTTTAATTATCGAGGTATAAACTCTTGCGTCATAAGATAGTTAGCCTGTCAGCGGCACTCGTTTGTAACGCAATTTTTTGTAGTTTGGATATTTATGTGAATTTACTTCCTAT
Organism: Isaurus tuberculatus; assembly: GCA_025447995.2. Classification (NCBI taxonomy): domain Eukaryota; kingdom Metazoa; phylum Cnidaria; class Anthozoa; order Zoantharia; family Zoanthidae; genus Isaurus; species Isaurus tuberculatus. Next base: position 849 of record JAOEHV020148198.1, on the reverse strand, counting down.
AATTATAAAGGACATTCAAGGTTTAAGCCAATCAAATGAAAGATAAGGTTAATCGTAACCATGTTTAAACTAATCACAAACCCTCATTAATTCTGTGTTTTCAACACCATGTAAAATCATTTAAGGTGACCTTGCGATTGAAAAGAAAATTGAAATCTTAAAGTCAGCAGATATCCGAAAGGTGAATCAACTATCGGTAAACTCGGCAGCAACCTCGTGCTCAAGCTGCATTCGTTTTATCTTTCCTTCGTTCACGCGGAAACCCTAAAATAAAAGTAACCTGGATACAAGGTTGCTTAGCTTCGCTCACATATTACTTTTCAATTCCAAATATGCGGCGAAAGTGAGGTCGTTTCAATCAAATGCTTTTTTTTAAATATGAAATTGAACTCTCCTCAAATCTTGCTTAGAACTTACAAGTTTAATTCGAACTCTGTAATTTTATGGCGGCGTGGTTGGTGCAGTTGGTAAGATCTATGCCTTCCAACAACAAGGTCCCAGGTTCGATTCCTCGGCTCTACTAACAACTGAACATTTGTGTGACCTTATTTTCCGCTAAAGCATACTCAGCTTTCCATCTTTTCGAGGTCGGTAAACGAGTACCAACTTCGGCTTGGAGCTAACCTACAATGGATTAGTGTCCCGTCCAGGGGGAGTAAATCACTTTCATCCGCTCAACACTACAAAAACCGGAGATAAGCGCCTCCCCACCACTCAAATTAGAAGTATTGATAAATATTACGTAGTACCAAAAAATAAGGTAAGGGGTTATTCCATGGTTTTGGTCGGATTTTTGGTCAAAAATGAGGTAAGGGGTTAGTCCATGGTTTTGGTCGGATTTTTGGTCAA
>JAOEHV020148088.1:0-14226 GCA_025447995.2 Isaurus tuberculatus | reverse complement strand
TTCCCATGAAAACCATGGAAAGTTTGGGGTGCGGCCTATACGCGGGTGCGGCCTATACGCGGGTAAATACGGTAATAATAATAAGAAATATAGATAATCATTTTAATTTTGTCTAAATGCTTCTATAACATGCCTTAAAACCTTTTACTTATCAGGAAAATGGCTTAGACTTTGGTGTCAAAGGTAACTTTCTTCAGCTGATGGCAAAAAATCAGAGTGCAAGAGAAAAATGCTAAGAGTCAGATTGAGATCAGACAGATCTTTACTTACATGTGAGGCCCTTGAATTGAACCCAGTTACAGAGGTGGGAGGTACAAGTTATACTCTCATTGTTATACTTTGCTTTAAAATATTTGGAATAAAATTGGCAATGATAACTATTGATAGCAAGGTCTCTTGATGTTTTTTTATGTTTAACTTATAAGAATATTTACCAAAGTATCATCATCACAGCAAGTTGCACAAGTACATGAGATTGCATGAGGCATAAGAATGCCCTCATCAATTAGGCTGTTGAGAGTGCGCCCAAGGTAGCGAATACTTCTTTTCCAATCCTTTGATGAGGCCCTTCCACAACGTGCCTCAAACTCTGATGGGGTCAGCCACTGGTCTTGGTACTAAGAAAATCAAACAAAAAACTTTTATGTTTCCCATTTTTTGATTGGTCAACAATTAAAATGAGAACAAAGGATATGAATGCTTTAAAGCAGTTTAAAAATATCATAAGCAATTCACTCCCAACAGATAATGTGCGATGTAAATTTAGCCAATTCTTCTCAGTTTGAGAACTGTTTTGACTCAAATTATGTGGAGCAACAGCCATCACTGATTAACGTGGTTGTGTGTAAACTCATTCTTTCCCCTCCTTAGATGTTCTTCACAGTACAATATAGCACTGCTGATCAGTTCAGTTATCGCATTTTACAGAAATACAACTGTCTTACAGAATATTAAATTCAATTGCATAGCTCAATTGTTATTAATAAAAAGTGTTTCAGTTTTTAAACTTTGAAAGACCGAATTCAAAACTGCTTAACTTTGTAGCTGCACAAACTACTTTCTGCTATCTATAAGCAAATGAGCAATTTTTGAAGACTATCAAAAAACCTTTCAACTGTCTACCCGGAAAATTAGGCTGCAAGTTATAACAAGGGAACGAAACATTACTTATATTAGCACTTCGGGAATCAGAGCTGCTTTAAAACTGTAGTAGGCTTTTACAGAAAAATAGTATTGTAAATAGGATTCAATGTACAGTTCTGAATTTTGAATAAAAAATTACAAGATAACTTTTTTAAGGTGTTATAATACACAAGACACATAAGATGACTACCTACCGACTTTGAATCAATATTTTCGAGCAAATACTGCAATGAAACGTAGGTAGAGCTCTGAACACACTATAACTTCTGAACTAACAAATCGACTAAAAAGCGTGACCTTGTAAAAATGAAGTAGCGTGACATAAATCTTCATTGCTCGTCGCCGCTACTTAAAACATTTAATGCAGCCTCCACTTTCCTTCTTCAGCACCCGAAAATGCTAGTTTGACTTTCGATAAGGAGCAAAAAGAAAGTTTAACTCATCACTCACCTTGATACACTTTCCTCGTCCTCCCGAACCTAATTTATTTTTGTAAAGTTCGGCTGTTTCGTTTCTACATCTAACGAGAAGAACTTCAGTGTTAACTGCCGAGTCCCAAATCTGTTGTCTGCCTTGTTGACTTTCATTTCTCAAGCCGCGCGGTGATGAAGAACCAATTGCATCTTCCTCCGGTCTAATTTCAACGACGGACGGATTTTCCGCTATGCCCGGGCTTGAGGATCGAGTTTCTGATGGAGCTGGGCTGTCGATAGTAACGGCAACTTCTTGAATTGGGGCAAGATTAGCCTGTGACCCAACTTGTTGAATGTGAACCAATGAGTCCGTCCCTCTTGTGAGAGCTTGCGTTGAACCGGGAGTAGAAAATGTCAGGCTAACATTGGCAACTTTGACTACCTGAACTTCGCATGGCTGATGCTGTTGCGGTTGGTCACTGCTTGGATTTTGTTGCTCGTGATGATAAACGGCAGCACTCTCATTCGGATCGTGGTCCGTCGGCAGCTCTTCGGATATAGCGATCTGCTCGCTCACTTCAGACAACGAAGACACAACCGATAATCCTTCGTTCGACCTCGGCACAACAACGCTGTCATCCATGCCAGGAAAAATATTTGTTAAAACTAAGGTACAAACACCAATCGAAAGCAGAAAAGACTTAAATTTCAAGTTCTTAGTATCTTGCTAGCAAAAGACCGTAAAACAACAATACATTTGGACTATAAAACAGAATTCAAGATTTGCAGCATTTCAAGCTCGCTTCGTTTTCGCCCGACTTCGCTGGGGGTCAAGTACTCGTGGCTGGCCGAGGCAAGAACAATCGTGGGCAGCCTGAAACGAGAAATAGCTGGAAAAGAACTTGTGTATGGGGGGATAGGGTAGGGTATTTTGTCGTACAACGAATGTTTTGCTCAAAACAGTTTGAACTTCTTTTGTTTTAAGAAAAGGAAAATAATTATTTTTTATACCTTAAAATAGTTTATGTTGAAATTTTCATTCATTAAGAACAATTTTTCGTGCTTTGGTTGATCTAAACCTCGGGGCTAGATCTATAAATTCAGTTGCTGTTTCCTTAATCGATGGTCGATTTAACCACTTTTAGTTGACGAAGGGCTAACGCTCGAAACATCAGCTGTTTTCACTCTTCTCACGGCCATGATTAAGTACTTCATTTTGGAAACGAATACAAAACGTGTTTTGCCAAACTTCAACAGAGGCTGTTTTCTTATTTGGAGGTTTAACAATGAAAAAAAAATTGACTGACGTTGTCCAGTCGTCATCGACTGAACACAGAAAAAAATCAAACAGTAGTTTTGGACATAGTTAGTCTCGCTCGACTAACTATGTTTTGGATCATTAACCATAGAAAAAAAACTGCTGAATCATTGAGTGAAAATAAAAGTTTTTATAAAAATAATTCTCTTTAGTTTTCAAACGTTGTTTTCAAGAGGAAGGCAGAGTAAATGCTTAAATATAACAAATTCCATCGTCTTCCCCTGCAAGGCCAAACCACTGAACTTGCACATTAAGAACACGTGAGTCATATATAACTAGTATCCACAAAAAAACCAACGAAGGCTCCAAATGGAAGAAGTTTTAATGTATATACTGATTTGTAGCTTGCTTCAAAAGTTCAGAATCTGAATCAACAATGAAGAAAAGAAGCAACCGACTTGTTAAATAAAACGTTTCGGCCTTCTTCAGTTATAAAAATTATAAAAAGGATAAAAAAAATCGTGTTTTTCTACTTCTGTACATCACTTTGGCTTTTTCCAAACTGTAGAGAAAATAAAACTCAACGTCACTATCTACTTGAAGACCAAAAATAAAACTATTTTAAGTTTTAATTTAAATTAAAATATGTGCATAAATAAGCCGTGAAGGCGGAAGATATAGTTAAAGACACATGAAAACCAAGGGGAAAGATTGCATGTGGTAATTGCTAGGAACAAACGAAATCCGCGCGTGTTTTGGAAAGAATTCCAAAATTGGCTCATCTATTCCTTTTCGTTCCATAGTCGAGTTTCATAGCCAGTTGAATCTGTTAAAACTTAACATCACATTGTTATCACTTGATCTGGTATTCGCATTCCGATAAACGACTTAGGGAAAACGTTGAAAAAACCTTATATATTTACCCGTTTTCTCTATAAAAAGATAATAAAACTTATCAATAACTTTGATAAAAATAACACAAAAAATTAAAAAAATTACCGCAACAGAAGTGTCTTTAACTAATTTTAATCTTTTTTTTCTTGACTCAATTTTAGTTTCCAGCATAATTTGTATGTTGTCAGGGTACACTGGGTGGTAAAGCTCCGATTCGAAAACGCGTCTTTTGAATCAATATGAAAATTCACGATTAATATTCGAAATGGAGTTGCAATACAACATTAGATTTCAAATATTCAGCTTTTAAAAGTATACTAGTTTATAATTGTAGAATACCAAGATTATAGAGACTACATATAAAACTGCCAGCCGGTTATAATATTTTGTATTTCAGTTGAGGTTTAGCGTCACATAAGGTTGACCAAGCAAACAATACTAATTTGAAATGCTCGTTTTCTAACTGCCTAAAAAAGCCTGCACTTCAAACAAAAAAAGAAATTATTAAAAAAGCATATTGCATTAATATTGCAATCTATCCAGCTAACTATAAATTGTCTGATAATGATCCAGTTCCCATCCTATTTTACAGGAACATTGCTTCAATTATCAACGACGTGAAAACTTTGGAATCTAAAATTTTAAAAGACCTAATGTTTTTATCAAATTTCTACTTTTGATTAATATTTACACCTAAAAAGCCTACAGAAAAAGTTCACTGTAATAATGTAAAACATCGAGATTCAATCAGGCGTTCTTATATGGTGTCATTGATATTCTTATTACTAGTAATGCGTCCTTATAATAAAAGACTCAGATCAAATCGTTCAAAAAGCAAAAATCAAGGTCATTATTAAGACCTGATGGGAAGCATCTACTGTCAATCCATAAACGAAGTTTAGTCTTTTGACAATTACCGAGATGGTGTCTCGACTGTGTATCTCTCAAGACGATTCCTATCTTCTCTTGAGATCTCATTATCAGAAACAAACAATTCCCTGATCTTACAGTGTTCATTGTCAAGGGCAAGTTTCAAATATTCCGCTCCCTTGCTCGAGAAACTGTTGCTTTCAAGATTGAGATAAACAAGCTTATTCCCACTGCTTTGAAGAGCTTCCGCCAAATACTTTAACCCCTCATCAGACACTTCGTTTCTTTTAAGATTAATTGTTGTGACTTGACAGTATTCTGCTTGGAGAACCTGGGCCAGGTTGCGGCATCCAATGTCTCCGATGTAGTTTCCAGATACATCCACCTCCGTAACAAGCCCACAGGAATCACCACGAAGGACAAACGCCAGTGCCGTGCAGTCCGTATCAGTGATTCCTTGTCCATGTAGGTCAATCTTTGGAGCAATGATTTGTTTTATTATGCGCGATAAACGATTTCTATCTGAATCTGTTGTCTTCAAGTGAGGTTTGCAATGTTCAAACAAACATTTCATTGCTAACAGTTGATTATTTCGCGGGATCGAAGAGAGTTTTTCCAATAGAGTGTCCATGAGATCTTCGTTTCCACTTTCTTCAACCCTATACAAAGGTACAGCAAGGATTCCTGCGAGAAACTGCAAAATCATTGTACTTTCGGTTGCATCCCTGAGCATGCTCTCTGAAATTTCTCGAAGGTTCTGTTGAGAGTAATATTTGCCAATCTGTCTAGCAGCAAGGAACTCTTGAAAGGTGTAGTGGACGAAGATGTACTGGCTTTCCACTTTGAATGCTTCCGAGTTGCTTCCTGGCATTGGTAACAGAATACCACATTTCGTCCAGTCTTCTGCTTCTTGTTCTGACTTTTTGAAATCAGTATCTTCAAATATAATCTTGTGCTCTTTAACACCAGTGAGTGCGACACTAGAAAGACGATCCACAAATTCCTCAACTTGAGTATCGGTGAAAGCTCCTTGTGCATTCTCTTTCACTTGTCCCATTGACTTAGGGTGAAATTTGTTAAGAAACATCCGCAATACTCCCTCGTATAATCGAGTGAGTGTAGAAGGAAGCTCGGTTTGGTCCACTGTACTCAAATAGTATGAAATCAAAAAACAATTGAATGGGACAAAACACAGATTCAGAAGATTTGGCCTTCCAAAGATTTCCCTTTTCACAGAGGCCTTTGCTTCGGATCCAAAGATAAAAGTACACTTTTTAATGTAAGCTTCCACTCTTTTTTTATCAAAACCGAGGACTTCGATGGATTTGTCGCAATTGTTTTCTATTTCCTTTAACCCCTCAATTGAACGGGTCATTGTAATAGTTGTGCATCCTTTCAAAATATTCCCTTTGAAAATATGATAGTAAAGTTCTGCTAATGGCATTGGTTTACTGTACTCCTCTCTGAAGCGGCTACCATTCCTAACAAGATCAATAAACTTCCTGGCGTCACGAAACTCATTCAGTCCATCAAAGATAAGCAAAACTTTTTCTGAACGACTCTTAATTTCACCAAGTTCGTCTTCTCTTGGTTTGCAGAGATTTCCACATGAGAACTGTCCAGCACAGAGTAGTTGTAGTAAGGTCAAATCTTGATCAATTTGGTTTAGTTGTCGAAAACTGAAAAGAAACACGTAGTGAAAAGTATGTGAATTGGTCTTTTCGCTAGACCATTCCAACAAAAGCTTCTGGCAAAGTGTACTCTTTCCTATTGCTGCAGGTCCAACGGCAAGTATATTCCTTGTACGTTTTTCAACTTTATGAACTAACGGTAGAAAGTCATTAGAAGGAGGGCTAAGTAATCTCGTCAATGGTGATGCAGTTCTACCACGACTTCCGTCGGCACTCTTGAAATAGATATTTGGTTCAATGTACACATCGTCTAACGTTAACTTGAGCTGTTCTGGACCAAACACCTTGAAATATCTACTTTGATTCCGAATCTCGTCTTTGAGGCGAACAGACAATCTTGTCAGTAGCGCAACCATTTCATAATCAGTTTGGGTCTTTCTCTGAAGCGATACCAACACGTAAAAGATCTCTAAAACAGCAAACGCAACAAACACGATGTCGAAAATTAGCATTGAAAGTCCAAGTTTCGATTTAACAAGACTATGATAAGTTGTACATGGTAGCGGCTCTGTCCCATTCCCACTTGGTGTTGTGATATTGTAGCGTTTACAATGGAAAATTGCGGGAAAATGGATGGGAACAATAGTCAACATCAAAACAAGTGCCGCTCCACATAACAAGATTCGGCAAAACATCTGACCAATGTACCACCGAAAGATTCTTGGATGCAAACATTTGAGAGCTTCTCGATTTCTACTTTGATTTAGGAGCCTCTTTGCAGCAAAAAATGAATAAAGAACCCAGAGGCCAAGGAGCAGTAATCCATTTACCCACGCAACATCATTCAGTGCCAGGGGTTTGTTGTAGATTTTTGCATAATCTGAATGACAAAGCCGGTTCACGTATTGATGAAAACCTTGTGCTAAGTTGCATTTAAAACCATCTTCCTCACTGGTATAAAGACTATCCATTTTTGCAAGAACTGTAATCCAAAAGGCAGACGCTCCCAGAAACTGCAAGCTTCCAAATGCAGTCTGGGTGGCAAGGACGTTAGACATGAACTCTTTTAATCCTTCTGCCATTTTTATTTAACCTGTAAAAACGAAGGTGGAAAAAAACTTACGTTATTGCCATTTATTGATTAGGTAATGTAGTTTTTTAACAATTATCATTTGTTGAATGGATGGGCTACCTAGATTATTAATTATGATGTAATATACATATGTACTCACAGCGTACACTGCAAACAATTTTAATAAGTAAATTTTGATGCTAATGTTCAATGATTGTAGAAATATTAGTATAGCGGTAAAAATGTCAATTGAATCAGATTATGAAATTGACTCTTTGTAAAACTCAACTGGTCTTGGAGAGTGAGTTAATCTGTAGAAAAAAATCACCTGTCACTGTTATGTTATTCATTCTTCCAAAAACTAAGTTTGAAACTAAAACATTTTAAAACATTGCATAATAGTACAACTTTAAAGTTAACTGAATTTTCATTGGAAAACACAATATGCGTGTTTGAATAACATTCCACCTGTTCTGACATAAGTGACATGTTGATTGTACAAATATAAATCTAAGCTTTGCATGAACATTCTGTAACATCAGAACACAGTTTACAAACATTGTTCTTCTTTAAGTAAGTTCTAATCTCTATCCATAATATTACTAATTATCGATTTTTATTTAGCACAGTAAATTTTATTTGCTTTTATATTATATATTTTAATTACTACCTCCACCAAATTGCTGCACTAAATGTGGGTTGGTTAAATCATTATTGTTATATTTTATACTGCAATAACGACTGAATGATCATGATTGTTGTTTGACAATGTATCTGTCAGCTGAAAGAGGCCAAACCTAAAAAATTATTAACTAAAAGGAATTGAAATTCAATTTATAATTTAATTTAATTTTTACATTAACAATTGTATTAAGTAATAAAAGTGATCTAGTCCACAAATCGCTGCGTTAAAAGGTAAACATATAAGCTATATTTATTTTCTTAATTACAAGACTTAGTGTAAGAAAAAAAGACAAGGAAACTGTAAGAAAGTTAATTAAAGTTAAATGCAACTTAAAAATTGACAAACTACAAAAACTACCACTATTTCTGACTTTAATCTTTTGTATTATGTAATGCTTTTGTGAAAAATTTAGCTTTTGTTAAAACGGCAGAACTACTTAGATAAGTGTCTTCTTGGCAAAGAAGTTCTACAAGATTAAAACATTAAAATGGTAAAAAGTTAAAAGTTTAAAGAGAAACATCTTTGACTCTTTAAGTCATCTTCAGGTTAAATGAGAGCTAGCAAAACAACACAGTTATATACAGTCAATAAATCTTAAGTTATCCCAAAGGGGAATAAAAACAAAGAGAACTTGTTTATTCAAATTAGGATGGAACTTTGCAATGATGAAAGATTCAGTGATGTGGTAAATAGTCAAGGAAAAGATGGGAGTAATAGTTTTCCAGGAGGAGTGGCTTGGGTTTAAGGTAAGATGGCAGTCAGGTTCAGATAGTTTGGGTATGTCGTTATGTTTGCTTAATTACGTTCCTCAAGATTTCTTGAGGTCTCACTGAGATAATCAGATTTGCAGTTGCACGTGCCATAGTAGAGAATATGAGACAGATGTTTATTTTTATCTTTATTGTTAAACTGGGGACTCGATTTTCTTTGTTTTCCATAGAAATTTGAGTTTGCACCGGCCTTTAGTGAAAAAATGTAGAGATCGTAGAAACTTGTTGCTTTGTTTTTCATTGATTTGGCAGTAAGGGAGGTTACTATAGATATCTGGGCGATCGTTGAACCAGTGAGTGGGAAACAAGGTTTCTTCCTCAGGTTCATTAGGACATTCAAAATTGCGGATAGTGTTCATGATAAATTTATAAGGGTAACCAGCGTCGAGGAAAGATTTCTTAATTGATTTGATTTCATGAGAGAAATAGGATGAGATTCATTTGGCACCATGCAAAGCACTTAGGATTGAATTTCTTTTCCAGCTGATCGGGGTGCTAGATTTAAAGTGGACAGGTAATTTCCTTGGTTTTTTGTAGACAGACTTGGTAAACGTTTTAAAAGCCTTTTTGTTTGATGGCAGTGCCTAAATATATAACTTCTAGAAGATTCGTGTAATAATAATTCTTGTTGCAATATCCCAGAGGCATCTGCGAAGCAAATCTTACACTTAGCTACAGTTGTGAAGGCAGTGAACACAGTAGTCACAATTCAGTGTAGTAATTATTTCAATAAATCTATTAAGTAAATACTAAGAATGTGCTTAACACAAAAGCTTCGAAAGCACTGCCATTTCCGGTGTAGGTTGAGGGCCATAGAAGTATTCCAAAAAGATCAACTCGAAGTTTAACTCATTTTGATATTTCGCATTTTCAGTATGGTTTTAACACAGCTTTGAAAAGAGTTACGATCATTTTATGTACTTTATTATATTTTATCACTAATTTTTAGTTGATCTTGTTTGATTTCGCCTATGATCAAAAGGGAATGAACTGTGACCACTTCTGCTCAACGAAACCAAATATTATTTTAGAAAGACAATAAACAAAACGTCTAAAGTTGAAGTCCTACCTTATGATAGAACTAAATATCCTTTTTTTCGCTTCACGACTTTGCCAAAATGACTTATACGAGTAACACACCCTGCATCAACTTGTCTTTATTACTAAAATGAAGGCAGCTGGGTTAAGACTTCCTTGGCCCCAGTCTCTAAACTTGATACGCCTGGTTGATTTTAGTTTTATTGTTCTTGTTTTATAGCCAATCAAACGAGCCCTTTTTTCCCTCCTTTCCAATAAACTGCGAGGTGATCAAGGGCTCGGCAATTTTTGCCGTTAGTGTACCATCGATAGGAAGTGAAAGGTGAGTATATAGGTTTGACCATTATCATTCATTAGATACCCGCTTTCTATCGTGTCAATATTCCGAATTGCTGAAAAGTCGCAACAAAATTATCGTGACTTGAAATCAACAAGAGAGCAGACTTGGAGATCGATTGTATTTAAAGGCCGATCCATTCTGCAGATACTGGAGTTGATCAAACTTAATTAGGTTGATCGAAGCATTAGTGAGTGCTGCCGTAGTTTACAGTGGTCTTCAAACTCCAATTAGTGCACTTTGTTTCACATGATTTTAAAAAAACATCCTAGAAAATTCAAAAGAATGCAAAAAATATCGAGAGGATTTTGTTACGCAAAAAACAATGTTCAGTGAAACTTAAAAATTATCAAATACAATGTACTTTTAATATTTAATAAGTAACAGTTTGCAGACCTTTGCAAAAGTTACAGCACCACTGAGCACTCTTCTGGTATCACCTCAATTTCAATACATTTTAAGTGATATCATTCCACTGGGCAATGCTTACCAAGCAAGGATGTCTTTGATATGAATGAAAAAGATTTCAACACCAAAATCACTCGCCTTTAATCACAAAATGTTTGAGGAATCTTCATGCAATCAGCAGTTGACTTAGGGTTGCAGGCTCCATGCAAATCCCTACATACCCCACCCCCATGAGGAGACTTTTTCTAAAAGCTTCTAATCCCTCACCTTACAGGGCATGATCAAATGTATATTCCCCCACCATCCCCTTATTAACCGCCACCTTGTCCAGGGGTGGGGGGAGGGGGGGGGGAAGTCAGAGTTTTTATTGACTCATGGATCACTAATGTATTGTACTGAAATTTTATCTCGTTTTCAATAATATTATCTGTATTTTGTTTAACTTTAGCCAAGATCTCATTTTGGCCATGGAGCTTCCAAGTGAAATAATCATTCATATTGTGATCAGATTACCGCTAAAGGATGTGGTAAACTGTATGCGTGTTTCTAAAAAGTGGAAGGTATGTTGTTACCAATCATTAAAATTTGATTGGTTATCTTTGTTAATTATTAGAATGTTTAGATTAGAGTTGTCTTAACAAGTGCTGATGGTTTTGGCAATAACTGACATTTTGACAGGCTGTGCAAAAGTAGTCAATGCCAAATGTGAAATATTTTATCAGTTTTCTGTCATAATTAATACTTAGGTGAATAATAAAAAAAACTATCAATCAATTAATTACATATTGTACAAGTAGGTCTTTTCTATTGTATGAAGGGTTCATATGGGCCATGGCTGTTCTCTAATAGTGGTGATCATTGATCATTTCTATCTTATGTCTATTCAATCTTGAGACTTTTAATTGTTCATCTTCTCTCTCTATCTCAGTTGTTTTCCCTTTCCACGTTTTTGTTCAATATAAATGTCAATTGCTTTCTTGATATCTATTTTACCACTCTTCTAAAAAACGGAGTCATTATTTTAATGTCTTCTTTCACAATTACTAGGTACACTGAATCCTGCCTTTGATCCAAGTGTCTCCATAATGTTTTTACCATTCATGTTTTAAATCATTAATTGAATAAATGCTTAGAAAACTTATTATTTGCTTGCTATGTACAGGACTTTCTGAGTGCTGAAAGTTTTTGGAAAAAATATACACACTACCGATATAATTTCTGTGATGAAGAGGAGCCTTCTGGAAACTTGTATGATTGGATTTATGACTGGTATTGTTATTGGGATGGTAGCTATTCAACACCAGAAAATGAGTTTGTATTTAAGACTCCACCTAAACGATGGGAGGATAGCCAGATAATTCATCCAAGCTCATTTGAAGTCAAACAAGATAATATCCCAAGTTACTGTCAGTTTTTAAAGTCTTTGAAGACTCTTCAAAAACTTTTATGGGGAGTAAAAAAATTTCAACTTGATTGCCGTAAGTTTTTTTAAAAATCTGCTTCAGCCAGAATATTAATTATTGCAGAGGTCATTGAGCATTTGAAATTTGAGGAATTTTAACAATTCCTTAGTTCCTTTTATTCTAACTTTAAGTCCAGAATAAATAAAAAATAATTTACCAAGTATGAAATCAGAATTTGTAATTTGTAACAACTTTTAAAACCCCAAAAGCCATAAGAGCCAAAATCTCTCAACTGAACTAAAATTTAATTGGCTGTTAGACAAAGTGATCCATCGGTAAATAAATTGGCACTACATAAGAAATGTGAGTAAAATTGTATTGTAAATTGAATATATTAATCATCTTAACTATGAGTATGTAGTGAGGCATGTATGAAGTTAACTTATTATAACTTAAAGTTTTTAATTATTGTTTAATTTTACATTCACATAATTTCAACTTTTGCTTAAACCTTCAGTTTTCTTTAAACAGCCTATTATGGGAATGAAGGATCGTCCAGTCTGGAGGTTTGTTTGTTTCCCTGGCACAATGATGAGCTTCCAGGAAAAGATGACATCAAGAATATTTTTACATTTGATGAACACATGTGCATAGAAAATGCTTCAGGGGAAGATAGAAAAAAGGAACCATTTCGTCTAAAACCTGATACATATGTTAAACAGAAGAAAAATGATATCAATGATAAAAATGATGGAGATGAAGATGATGATGGAGATGAGGAAAAAAGTGATGATGGAGATGAGGAAGATGATGATGATGGAGGTGAAGAAGATGATGGAGATGAGGAAAAAGGTGATGATGGAGATGAGGAAGATGATGATGATGGAGGTGAAAAAGATGATGGAGATGAGGAAAAAGGTGATGATGGAGATGAGGAAGATGATGATGGAGATGAGGAAGATGATGATGATGGAGGTGAAAAAGATGATGGAGATGAGGAAGAAGATGATCATGGAGATGAAGATGATGATGATTCAGATTATGGCGATGAAGATACCATTCGTCTTGGAAATAGAATTGTTAGCTATGAAGAGCCGACTCCAAAAGCAATTTGTTTCTTTAAGTGGATGCAGAGGTTATTTGTTCCATCAGTGACAGTTGTTGTAGGATTAGATCAAATGAACCCTGTGCCTGTCTTTATCCTTACAAGACTAGCTCCTGGTTGGGTTGGGGGCTTCATGACCAACATAGTATGCACTTAACACAGAAAAACAAACTTGTTATTTGTAATTGTAAAAGGCATTGAAATTTTGCATCACATGTTCCTCATTAGTTTTTCATATCATTAATTTATCTGGAATTTGTTCCAAAAAATCTAAAAAATTGATGTAAAAAATTATATATACTAGTTACAATGTTATTAGTATAGATCATTAATATTAAACTTTGTAATAAAGAAAAGATTTAATTATATAATAAAGTAGGAATTTTTGATATTTTTTTGTTTAAAAATTAGCAGTCAGTAAGTTTTTCTATTAAGTTGTACAAGTTTTTCAAGTTTCACAGTGCCTGATTTAAGAAATTGTTTTCAAGATCAAGCAAAAGTCGCATGAAATGACAAATGCCTGGTTTGCTGTATCTGTTCCTGTAAAGTCAATGGTACAAGATGATCCACAAATGAGCTCCTGAAGAAACTGAACATTCCCAATGTTCAGATTGAAATCAGATAACGCAAGCTGCACTTGTATAGTCTTGTCTTATGACTGGACAGCACAAGCTTGCGAAAATGTGCAATGAACATCAATGTGAAGGGTGGAAACCCCTCTGAACATTGCCCATATTCAGACGTCTGTTTCTTGTTCTTCCATATCTTGAAAACAGATTGTTTCAGACAAATTTTCACAATCTTTTCTTTGGCCGGAGGTCTCCCTTACTTGAGAGACCTACTAGTCATCATATCAACAGAGATGCCAACCTCTGGAGATCTAAAATCTGGAGATTTTTCTTTTTTACCACACCGGCATCAACCTACCCCTCCCCCTCCCCAAGGAAAAAGTGTTGACCCCCCTCTTCCAATGACCTCTTTCGCTGAGGATTTCCGAAGTCTTCCTAGAACTCTAAAAAAAACTACCGAATACTTCCGAAGTTGACGCGAAGATTTCCGAATTTTACCAAAGACTTCCGATGATTTCTAAAGTTGATCTGAAGACTTTGTAAATAGTTTCTGTTAAAGGTCAAATGACACATGATTCAAGTTTTTTAGATAAATGCTGAATTCAACAGATCTTACCCTAAAAAATAAAA
>JAOEHV020147994.1:0-14227 GCA_025447995.2 Isaurus tuberculatus | reverse complement strand
TCATGGACCTCGACTTTGTCTCGGTCCATAATAACGCAAAAAAAGAACTTGGCCAATATCCAGCCATCTTGACCTCAGGCTTGTTCAATAACGCATATATACTGTACATACATTGTTTACACTCATTATAACACCAGTTGAAGCACATCCTCTGCTTATCTCTTCCATGGCAACAGCATATGCAAGGTAGTCCAGTCCTGCACCTCCAAGGGATTCTGGGACATCTACTGCCAGTAATCCAAGTTCTCCTAGTTTCTTTACCTGTTGTGAGTGATAAATTGATTATAAATTTTAATATGCAATATTTCAAGAGTGCTAAAGAAAAACTAACTAAGGTAATGTAGTAACAGCATGATCAAAACCAAATCAGTTCCTGTTTTGAAATGGCCAACCTATAGCTATACCTATATAATTTTATTTATTGTTTATAGGATACTTTTTTTTAAGAAAAGGGGGGTGGTATGGTTGGCACAGTTGGTAAGATCTCCACCTCCCAACTACAAGATACCAGGTGCAATCCCCAGCTCTACCGAAATTTGAACATTTGTCTGACCTTCTTTTCCATCAAAGCTTACTCAGCTTTCCAACCTTACAAGGTCGATAAATGAGTATCAGCTTCAGCTGGGAACTAACCTGCGATGGATTAGTGTCCCATCCTGGGGGAGTCAAGGACTCACATCTGCCTAACACTACAGAAACCAGCAATAAACATCAGCCCCATGAGCCACTAGGCTTGTATAAGGCTTTAGCTTAGTGTATTAGAGCTCTATAGATAACAAATGAGGAAAACTTGAAAGGTCATCTTTAAAAACCATCATAACTCGTTGAAATTAGCTGGTTTCTATTCTCCAGATGAAACTTTTTGTTAATTATTATATTTACTGATCTTATCTACAAGAGGGAGATGAAGACATTCCGACTGGTTCTGTAGGAAAGGGTGGCAGCTGCAAGTCGTTTCAGTTTTCTTCGAAGACAGACACAGCGTGTTTCTTCTTTTTGTCTTAAAGTCCAACGGCAACTCTCTTGATCCCCCCCCCTCCCCCATCCGTAACTTCCAATGGACGATAACTTTTAAAAGCGGTACCAAATCGATTTTACGACGCTCCTTACATACCCGCGGTACTAATTTAAATATAATACATCTTGTAAGCTACCACTGTACACGGTAAGATTTATAGCCAAGTGTATGTTTTGAATATAATTCTTTACTGAAATACCTGTTCGTGCGGATATTTACTTTCTTTGTCTATTTGTCCTGCGATTGGTTTTAACTCTTTCTCAGCAAAATCACGACAAGTATCGCGCAACATCTGATATGACTCAGGAAGAGCAGCCAAGCACGACACGCTGCGACTGTGTCTTTGAATACCAGTACGATAAAAATGTAGAGTCAAGTTTAAACTTTTTTGGCAACTGGAAATAAATTTTCTTGCTCTTATATAACATCGCGTTACGCTGATAGTCGCCATGTTTACGTTTCAATGAACTTTGAACACTGAAACGAAGTACTTGGTGTTAGACAACTCAAACACAGGCACCCCAGACTCATTTTCAGTAGGAAATATAATAAGACTGAGACTTAAAAACGACTTTTTTTTTATTTTCTTTTGATCCTTAAAATATATATAACTTGAGACTTGCTTAATGCTGTTTTTGGGGTCAGAATGTAGGATTTCAGGCGGTACGAACGGTGAATTGAATTAACGGCCCTGTAAATATATTATATAAAAAAAAAATTATCTCCCCATTTTAGTTATTTTCGCAGCCGGTCCAGTCGATGTTGAATGCCGTCGAAACCCCGTACAAATGTAAAGAATGACAATTACTCAAGACTACAAAATTGATTTTTTTCTTTTTGCTTTTTAGAGCAATAGATTATCTCAAACTAAGCGTGGGCTACCTGTGGTTATTGTTCACAATCTTAGTCATTACCATGTATCATTACAATCGACCCCCGATATCTCGGAGGAAGCTCTCCTCCCACTCTCATCCCCAGCAGGGACCACCTCAGTATTGGCATAAAAATTCCATACTTTCCACGATTTTTTCCCAACATTTCCGTGATTTTCACTGACCAAGATAAATAATTTCCCATGACTTTCCAGGTTTTAAAAATTAACTGACAAAATACTATATTGCACAAACTGACTCTGCCACGAGTCTTGAAAATGGCACTTTTTCTTTGATATTGTCATGAAGATTGCATTACCGTGCAGTCGAGTACGGACCGTCGAGTACAACGTGGTTGGGTGTAGCCAGCCGTATAAATTTACTGAATGTTACAAGCGCCTTGATTCACTGTCTGCGTTTTAAAGCTTTTAACTTCTGTAAACTATAAAAACTAGGGCAAATTGCCTCTTGTCTTAAAATATTCCATCCACGCGTACGAAAAAACAGCGAACCACAACGTCAAGATCGACGCTTTTGATATCAAATTTTAAACAGTGCAACACAGTAAACTGGTCACCTACAAAAAAAAAGTCCCTGACTTTTAGCAAAATTCCCTGACATTCAATGACCCTGGAAAACGTTTTCGAATTCCCTGACTTTCCAGGTTTTTCACGGACCGCGGGGACCCTGCCCGGTCGCCTTCGTCCTTTTCTATTTTTTTTTCTTTTCTCGCCAATGATACCCCTTTTTCTTTCCCTTTAGCACTTGCTTTGCAGGCTAGGATTTCAGTACCTGATGCGACTTATATTTTGAGCAACCACCTGACAAAAATCATAAACGGGGGATGGAACCCTTCAATCTCGTTCCCAGGGCTTTTCCCTTTCCCCACCCAAACTCTAGGGAAAAGCCCTGGGAACGAGGTTGGGAATCCTTCCCTCCTGAATCCGCTACTGTTAACACATATTTTCAAAGAAAATGCAGTAAAGGATTTTTTTATTATAATTCATTTCGGGGTATCTCAAAAAACCGTTTCAATATCAAAGTGAAGACTGAAATCAGCTCGTCTCATGATTTATTGATCGCGTCAGGAAACAACGCTGATTTGGAGGCCGACTCGAGCTCATTTTGTAACTCCGTCATCTCTCCTGGCAAAATGTCCTGGCCATCCAGCCAATCAGCTAGCAAAGAAGCCGATAAGGAAGGGCTGTTAGGAAGAGCCAAGTTAGGGTCTTTACTGGGACTAAATCTGAAAACAAAAAAGAAAAATATTTAATTTTAAACAAATAACGATAAAGCGGTCCTTGCTCGCAAAAGCGAGTTTATGGTTGTAATTAATGAAAAAAAATAAAGAGAAAGAAAGAAATAGCAGAGAAACTTATTGTCTTTTATAAAACGGTTAAGGAAAATATGTCCCAGACTGCTATTAAATTTCTAAAATAAGAAAACTGCTTTGGTTCAACAGATTTGCAACACAGCAAAGTGTCTTTTATTATTTTACAATGGTTATTATTTTAGTCCTCGTTTCCTCAGACAATATTCCCAAGTCACGGTTTCTCATCAAAGAGGACATGAGTAGCCAGTAAAAAAATCGAAGTTCACAAATCTCAAAATAATGAAACGCAAAATCAAAAGATGCCATTATTTAGCCTTTATGACGACGTTGGCAAAATTTCTATCTTCATGCCTCGGCTCTGCCTAAATACCAACATTTGTAAGACATTCTTTTCTACCAAAGTTTACCACCTATGTAGTCGATAAAATGAATTTAAACATCTGCAGAGAGCTATTCTGCAACAGAATGAGTCTCTCGTCCACAAGGAGTCAAAGACTATCATCCGCCTAACGTTACAGAGCCACTGGGATAGCGCTGGTTCCGATGAGTCAACAGAGGGTTAGAAAGACTTATCTCAGAGAATCTACAAAACTTCTAATGACGGAGCCATAAAACTACTTTTGATACAATTTTTCTATATACTTACAGTAAGTTGCCTTGGTTAGCAAACATTTGGGCGAAAAGCTCCTCGAAATCATTGCCAAGTCCGTATCCACTGCCGGCAGCTTTTGGTCGAGAGGAGAACATGTTGGTTGTCAGTACTATTTCATCTGGATCCTCACTGGCATTGTTGTTAATGAAATCAGCTTCTGGATATTCCTTGGGAGGAGATTCCACGAGAATCTGAGGTGTTGGCTGAAGGCCACAATTAACATCGGCTGGAAATTCAGACGAATCGGAAGATGGTAGTTGAAAGTTTAACAAACTGTTTAGGGTGTTAGCGCTCATAATTGGAGAGAGTGGGCTAAATGTTGACAAACATGTAAAACCAACTGACTGAGCATTGGAAATCTCTGCTGTACTTTGGACTATTGGAGCTCCACTTGAAGCCATACCCGCAAAGTCAACACTGGTTGATACTCCCGCCGTTAAATGTTCTCCGCCTTTTAAAACTGAGAAGTCAGAGGTTTGTATTTGAACGTTGGTGGTGGAAGATTCTGTAAGATTGTTTGATGTGCTAGTAGAAGAAGGAAAAGTAGTAAAAAGACTCGACGAAACGGAATTAACAGGTCGCAGAGTAAGTGGATTTCTTGAATGATTTAGGAGTTTCCTTTGATCCTCACCAGTGATTGTAGCATCTGAATTGCAATTCGCTATAATTCCACTAGATGATTCCGTAGATAAAACACTTTTACAAGGAATACCAGGATCAGATTGTATCGTGGAAACTGTAACAGAAGATGACGCTACACTGCACGTTGTTTTATTTACAAGTTGTGGTTTTGTCGCGTCGTTCAATGGTACTGGAGCTGTTGTGTTGACGTTGTTTGTGATTGCTGCTCGGATTGGATCAGACAGTTTTTGAAGGAATTGAAGCTGCAGTGGCAAGTTCAGTTGTTGCTGAGTCGTAGTTACTGTGTTTTCTTGGGACTCTTCAAATGCTGATGACACCTCTTGCTTGTTTAGGAAGGGCTGTGCCATGACTGTGCGGTGCACAGAGGATTGCGATGAGGTGTTAAAAACTTGAGTCTGATTTGGATGTGAAGAAAAAGCAATATTCAAAGGCTGCAAACGTGGTTGGACATTTTGTACAAGATCTCCACCAGTAAGAGTGCGGCAATCATTTCCTACTGAAACGGATGCCACATAAGCTGGAAGTGCTGAGGAATTGATAGTTCGAACCTGAGTCTGAGGTATTTGAATCATTTGGCCAGGCACTGCTACACTGCTATGGTGTTCAGTTCCGTGAACGTTTACCAGTTCTTGTCCTCTTACAAAATCAACACCAGATGATGAAGTGACTAAAGACGATGGAGCAAATGAGTTACTAACTGTTGGTGCTTTTGCATTTTCATTTGCTGCCGCAGAGAATAGAGGAGGATTAAATACTTTGTTTGACATCACACTGCTAAGATGTATAGTCCCAGGAACATTAACAAGTGGTTGCCCACTGACCAAACCAATACCAGATGTTGTAGTGACCATTGACGATCGAACACAAGAACTACTAGAAGTGGATATTATAACATTACCAACTGTTGCCGCAGAGAGCAGTGGAGTGCTTGACACAGTATGAGTCATCACACTGTTATGTACAGTCCCAGAAACATTAAATGGCTGTTGTCCTTTCACCAAAGCAACATCAAATGTTGTGGTGGCCAAAGAGGACTGAACACTCGAACTATCAGAAGTGGATGCTGTTACGTTACCAACTGTTGCTTCAGTCGACACTGTAGTATTTGATAGTTTATGTGTCATCAAGCTACCATGATGTACAGTTTCATAAATGCTAACTGGCTGTTGTTCTCTTACCAAAGGAACACAGGATGTTGCACTGACCAAAGACGTTTGAACACATGAATTATTAGAAGTGGATGCTATTACATTACCGACTGTTGTTTTAATCAACCCTGCAGTATTTGATGTTTTATGTATCATCAAACTCCCACGATGTTCATTTTCTGGATCAATAACCAGTTGTCCTGATACTGACGCTTTACAGGGTATTGTGGATATCGAAGACGAATTAACAAACAAATATTTTGAACTGAGCGATACTGCGTGACAAACCGTTGCCCCAGTCGTAGCTGGAGCCACTGATGCAATATATTTTACTATAGCTTGAGGTAGTGTCTTAGAAACAACAAGCTGTGTAGTACACTGGTGCATCTTCTCTTTTGATATGGAAGGAATCCCAGTTGGCAACGTGTTGCTTGGTTTTATAGCTAATGTACAAGCTACATTTTGAGATGTCTGTTTATTTATCTTTAAGGATGCTTGATTAGTGTTTGCTGGCGCCAATGCCCTTAAAACTGGAGCAACTGTTAGTGCTGGTAACATAATGGGTTGTGCCTTCAGACTTTTTGAAAGAACAGGGAATTGCTCTAGGTTTCCTACAGGAAAAAACAAAAAAATAGAACAGTAATTACTTTTATGGCTCCCTGAACATGTTAAAATTTTGAATAATTGTAATTTTTTTACTACCCTGCTTGGCAGCGGCTTCATCACTTTCCCTCTCTAAAAAGAAGGAAAGGAAATCCCTACACGGATCTGCTCGATATTCTATAGAGCATGCGCGACCATCAACGTCATTCCAACGTCACGATGGTAATGAAGGCTCAAACTCTGACAGCGGATAAAATCAGCTGGCTCATAAATAGCCAGTGGTTGTTTTACATTATGACATGGGTTAATTTATTCGTCCAATGTTTTGAACGGGATCGAGCAGATCCGTACAGAGGTTTCGTTTTCTTCTCTTTAAAGGGGGTAAAATTAATAAGGAAACCTCTGCCAAGCCGAATATTCTTTACAAGATGTAGGTCTTTATAAATCGTACTCGAGAAAATTTTGCAAATGTTTCTGTGTAAGGTTTTAGGTAGAATTTTTCAAAGGTAGTAAACAAAAACTTTGCACATGTTCTGCGTTTTGGTTTTAGGTAGAGGGTTTTTGAAGCCAGGCCGTACTCAATAAAACCTTGCACATCTTTTTATTGTATTCCTTGGCTCTAATTTCAAAAGTAGATAACAAACATACATTAGTAGCTGGTTCATTAAAATATAGATGTTTAAAAAAAAAAATTCAAATAAAATACCAAAAACCAAAATACTTCTGGTCAATCCTCGTTCCTGAAAAATTTCTAGGGGCAGGGGTTAATTATTAGTTTCTCCAGAAAGTGGAATTAATCCGAAGTTATGGAGAAAAAGCAGACAAACAACATTTTCCGTGGTTGACTCAAACCAACTGCAGAGTTTGCAATGAGATGTAAAAAGTATTTCATAACAGGCGGTGTGGTTGGAGCAGTTGGTCAGTTGGTGAGATCTATGCCTTCCAACCACAAGGTCCCAGATTCGATTCCTCGGCTCAACCGAAAATTGAACATAATTGTGACCTTCTTTTCTAGCAAAGCTTTCTCAGCTTTCCATCCTTAAGACGTCGCTTTATGATTACAGTAGCAGTCTCTATTGGGAGCTAACCTGCAATGGATTAGTGTCCCATCCAGGGGGAGTCAAGTGCTCTCATCTGCTTAACACTACAGAAACTGGAGATAAGTGCCGGTATCATGGGCCACTAGGCTTGGAAAAGGATTTAGCTTTTATGGAGAAAAAGCAGACGGACAACATTTTCCTTGGGTGACTTAAATCAACTGCAGAGTTTGCAATGAGGTACAAAAAGTATTTTTTATACAAAAATACTTTTTATACCTCCTTGCAAACTCTGCAAATAACTTACCTGATTGTTTTGTTACAGCGTTAACAGTAGGCACAACTACTAAAGGTTGGTTTGACGTAAGCTTGACAGCCTTCAATCCTGTCACATTGCCGTTCTTATCTTCTGGTACAAAGTGTGTGAATTGAAACTGTTGTATCGCAGCTTGACCTTGCTGCTGAGGTTTTTCATTTTTTTCATTTATCTCTCCAACACCAAGTGCTTCTTCTTTCAATTCCTGGAGTTCCTTCATGTATTTTCTTATTGGATGTATAAATGGCTTAGTAGTTTGTTGCATAGACTTCCATCGTTCAAGTAACATTCTGTCAGCTTCACTGAGTCCATTTGAATCTCCATCCTTCTCTTTCTGGCTGTCACTATCATTTCTTTGTTGCTTAGCTTTTTTACTCTTGTTGGCTTTCTTATCTCCTTGCTTTCTCTTTAAGTTTTGTTTTTGTGTTGCTATAACTTCTGATTCTGCTTGCTCTAACGTTATTTGAGTAGAACCTACAAAACACAAATTATATGGTGCTTAAACAAAATGGTCCCAAAATGGTCTGAAACTGCCTAACCGCCAGACTATAATAGGGCCCCTATATAACTGGAAAAATTCTTTAATTGCTCCTGTAAGTTGTGGTCTAAAATAGCAAGTTACCTTTAAAAAGTTGTCAACATCAACTTTTTATCACTATTAACTATTAATTTTTTTATCTTATCTTTATTTCATTTACATTATTATTTATTTCTTCAAAATCTACTTTTTGAGAGGGGCCAGTTTAAGAACCAACTACATGTGTTTTTCTTGTTACTAAGTAAAAGCCATGTTTCCTCATGGTAATTTTTTGCTACAAAATCTAGTCACATTTGGGTTTCAGCAAAAAACAAGAAATGCCTAAAAGGCATAAAACTGTCTTTAACCACTATTTTAATTATCTGCATTACTTTTTGACAACTCACCTTCATCTAGGTCTAAGTATGTTTCAGAATCATCAGCAATGCTTCTTGAACAAAGAAAAAGCTCTGGCAATTTATTTGTATGAAACTCCTTGATCTCCTCAGCAATAGCTTCTTTAAGTTTTTCCTTGGAGAAGGAGATTTGCTCAAAATTAAAGTCAAAGGTTGGGAAACAAGCAGGTTCATCATCAATATCATGATACTTTGACAAGAACAAATGCCCCAAAGCATCTTCCACTGAGATTCGCTCTTTAGGATCAAGTACTAACATCTTAGCAAGTAAACCAAGAGCTTTGGGACTTGCTTTTGGGTAGAGCTTTTCTAATGCCACAGATTGCTTGTTTGGTAAGCGACTGAGATAGACTTTCACTCTTTCAGCTCCCATTCGTTCCACAAAATTTTTAGTTGGTGTTCCGACAACACTTAAGATTAACTGAAATTAAAGATAATTGAAATGTTATAACTGACTTTTATTAACACTTTATTTACTGTAAACACTGATTCATTGTACTTCACTTCTCAATATTTTGTTGTTGTACGAACTATATTCGCTATCATAAAAACTATTATATGCCACCATATATAGCCCGAAAGGTGATTGATTCACGTATCCCTTTAAATATTTATCATTTCAAACCCAGGATCATTTTTGCTACAGTCCAAAGCAACCAAGAGTTATCTATTAGAAAAATGTAAATGTTATTGATATCTATTGAGTCAGCTGAACTGAATAATAATTAATAATAAAAATAATTTCCACTGTCCTATAAAAATGTCTAACAAATTGGCACTTCTAATAGCCTTGTTAATGATGCATGTGTTAAATAGGAATAATTTTGCAGATGTGTGCAACTTGAAAAAATCTGCTTCCCAGAGTTAAAACTTTGATTTGAAAATATTTACCCATGCGTTCATGAAACTTAGATAAGTAAAAAAAATCATATAAAAACATTATGGTTTTTAAGACTGAAATCTTAAGACTGCAAAGTTGACCAAAACTTTCAATCAGGATGTCAATGAGGAATCTTAAAAATGTAAAAAAGCCAAAATACCCCACTTCAGTTCTGCCTGTCCCTCCCCTCCCTAACTTCCTACCTTCCTTCCTCCCTCCCTCCTGTGTTGGCACTTACTATTGATAGGTGAACAACCAGTGTGAATTATTAATTAACCAACCTGCAACTGGTTTAAATAATTCGTCCCTGGGAAAAGAGGTCTACGTCCGAGCATTTCTGCGAAAATGCATCCAACAGACCACATATCAATTGCCTGTGAATATTCATTTAGCGAAAGCATTAATTCCGGAGCCCGGTACCATCGTGTTGCAACATACTCAGTCATAACTCGTCTTTGTTCGGAGGGAGACGAACATAAGCCTCGTGCCATGCCGAAATCTCCTATTTTCAACTCACAGTTTGAATTGACAAGCAAATTTCCGGGCTTTAAGTCTCGATGCAAAACGTTAGCTGAATGAATGTATTTCAACCCCCGTAGAATTTGATAAAGGAAATACGTGACATGTTCTTCCGACAAAGGCTGTTCTGAATGAATTATGTGGTGTAAATCTGTTTCCATTAAATCTAAAACAACGTAAACATCTTGAAACTTTTCCAAGTCATCCGGCGGTTTAAGAATGTTCTTAATTGATATGATGTTATCATGTTTAAAATGTTTTAGAATTTTGAGCTCGCGATAGGTCCTTTTCGCCGTCGTTACGACATCGAAGGCACGCGAAATTTTCTTTATAGCAACTTTGGAGCCAGTTGTTGTATCGACTGCAGAACAAACGACTCCATAAGCGCCATTCCCAATGCTCTCGATTATCTTGTATCGGGACTCTAGTTCAAATTTTACCTCATAGTTTTTATCCTTAATTATGTAAGTTCTTTTAGCCATCGTTACGTTTGTACATAAAAGGTCACTGGCGAAATGATCGCTATCGTTTCATGCTCTACCTTAATACTCATTTTGGGCTTTTCAAAGCAAATGTTCCGTTTATGTGGAATCCGCTGAACATTTTCCGGAACCTTTTATCTCCTTATTTTCCAATGTTAAATTTAGTAACATATGACGTCATTACCAGCCAATAGGATTTTCCGGTGTACGAAATGCCAATTTCTCAGAAACAAAACAACGGGAAAACCCCAAGGTCTTAAAAAAAGTTATATTTCCTTTTTTCAAACTAATTGTTTGTAAATAATGATGGATTTCACATTTTGAAACAGATATTTCATTATCTTTGTCTCCAAATAACTTGAATTGCTACACATGAATGAAAACATCCCCAGGTTGCGTGCAGCCGAATCTCTGCAGAAACTACTGGCGGATCCAGGTGTCCGAACAACTCCCCCCTCCCTTCCCCCTTTTAAGGTCCCTCGAAAATTTGGTCCTCAAAATTGACTAGCATGCTTTTCTGTTCTAAAGTTTGTCAGGAGATATGTTTTCAAAATATCCTCACGAATTCGTCTATCGCGGTTGGGCACAAACCCTGAATTAAAAGGCCCGAAAAAATTTTTGAACCCCACCCCTTCAAAAATCCTGGATCTGCCCAAATGATTCATTGGAGATCAACTTTCCACTAGTAATCAACGCCACAAAAGCTGCCGTTTTCATGTTTGTCTTTGCTATTTGAGCCAAGCTCCTAAAATTTGGTGTTTTAATGCTTGAAGTACTCAATGGTTTATTTTTGCCATTAAGATTTCCGCTATTTGAAAACAAATCTTCCAAAGCAAGAACAGCTTGATGTTTAAAGTGAACGAAGTCAGCAGACTGGAAAGATGAAGTCCGTTTCTGCATAAAGTTTAAAAAATAATCAAACAATTATACAGAACTGTTGCAAGGAAGTTTGGTGTTTGTGGGTTGATGGGAGACTCGGAGGGAGAGGAGTGCGAACCGATATCATAACAGACCTCGCATTATATTAAAGGGGGGGAAGGGGGGGGCGAAAATTTTATGTTATGGTTGAATTACCACACAAATTGTTCATCAATCATAAACACAAGAGACAAATATGTGACTTTTTATTTCCAAATTTAATCGTGAATGGCTTTTTTGAACATCCGAAAGAGAAAAAAAAACATTTGAAGTGATCATTGAGATTGTTGCTATAGAACAAACTAATTTCAAAAATTCTTTTTATTAGACTTTGTGTAAATGAGAATGCTGTGAACCTTTTTGTTTTCAGAATTGGGAGGGTGAGTGCACATCTGTTTCCTTTTTCAAAAATGTTTTGATTTCATGACTGTTGAAGTTAGTTTTTAAAACTCCATTATGACTTCTAACTTTATATGTTAAAATATATCAACTTTTAAAAACAGATCTGCACTTTCAGCACATTCGTAATTTTTTTTTAATGTTTTTTTGTTATTTTTCATTAATGAATAAATAATTGAAAAAAAAAACTCCATTTACCATTACAATGAAATGTCTTTTATAATTACTGATAAAGAATAAATTTTGTTTCCCTCTTACAATGTGCTCAGTTTTCCCATAAAAAACAGCACCCATATTAAAAGAACAAAATACAACAAATTTTTGAAATGAGCCCCATGTCTCCACAGGTAGCTCATGCTTTGACTGAGATATTATATTGTAGGTTTACCTAAAATAATGTATGAGAATTCCGAATTTTGCCACTTATTGCTCAAAGTAATAAATCTTATCAATGAACATTGTAATATTTTGTCATTGTCATCATTTACATTTATTTGGGGTTTGAACAACGTTTGACCTCGATTTGAGTGGCCTCAAGAAAAATTAAAATGGGGGAAACAGCATTTCATTTTATTCTCGCAGCTGCTCAATTCCAGATCGGAGACCTGTTGATTTTGAATGGGTTGCAAAACAATTATTTTGATGCTCTAGCTCTTCCCACCATGTATTTTTTTTTGCTGGGCTAAAAAGGAAGCACTATCGTAAGCCATGGATCAGGACTTCAAATCTTTTTGTTGTTTTATTAGATCAAGAAAAGAAATTGACACAACAGCTTACCTGTAAATATAAAGAAAAAGGCGAATTTAAAACTGATGTTTTAAAAATGCCATGCGCTGAAAATATCTCAATGAACAATTAGCTTTGTCACATTTTAATCCTTAATTTCGTTTTTATATAGTAGTAGTAGTAGTTTTTAGTATTTTTTTATTATTATATTTATTTTTTATTTTTTTATATATACATAGCTTGTAATATTTTTAGATATATCCAATTGTCAGAGGAACACTATAGTTTGTTAGTACTATGTACTATTATGTGCCATCCTCTTAAAATAAAGTTGCTATCTATCTAGTTGCTATTACGACGGAAATGAGTTTGATTTATTGACTAATCAACATTTTGGTTCACCTACTCAGAAAGACAAACATTTGCAATGATCAGCAGCACCATCACTGACTACACCCACTTCTCATATCTTCCTCTATGTACAATATCCAAATCTTTCTAGTATATCCCTTAGACTTTTCCCCCATTGCTTTAAAATTAAAAACCAGCCTAACAGGCTAATCTACCTCCATTCGAAGTACACGTTGTCATTGACAGCAAAGGGGTTCGCACAGAGGTAAGATCTCTGCCTCCCAACCCTAAGGTCCCAGGTTCAATCCTAGCCTGGTCAAGGGTTTGGTTGACCTTCTTTCCCGCTAAAGTTCACTTAGCTTTCCATCCTTCCCAGGTAGGTAAATGAGTACCAGCATACATGGAGTGGACCACATTAAAGCGGTTGCCAGAGCAGCCTATAATATGTGCTTTCAGTCCACTGGGGGTAAACCGAGTATTGTAATGTGCCTTTGAACATATCCATATGGAAAAGTCACAATATAAATGTATCACCTTACTTTATTTACATGTCCATACCCCCTTAGCCAGCTCCATATCACAAACTCCTCCAGCTACAAAATGGCTACACTGCAAGCAGTCTCTTTCTTTTTCTTGGAATCAGTCAAATTTACAAGTTTGAGTAGCAAGTACTGAAAGCAAAAACCGTTTAGAAACTACTGACCGTTTTTTTTTTGCCAAAACTCTAAAATTTACTGATTCTGAGGAAAAGAAAGAGACTGCTCACAGTCTTCAAAAAAATAGACATTTCTCAAGTTTTAATATTCACATACAAGTTTTTACATTGTATATCATGCCAATGACATTAGGACAACATTAGAACTTTCAGGGATTTTTTTATGAATCATTATGAACCTTTAGCAATTTTCCCCAAACATAGCAAGTTTCTGTAAAATGATGATTTATTCTTTCTTTTTCTTTTTTGCTACAGGTACACTCCATAAAGTTAAAAGATTAACAATGAGAAGAAGAATATTCAGAACATAAGTAGAGATACAAACTATGCAGATATCATGGAGTACAAAATACAAGATATATCCAAGATATGCAGAGCCAATGCAGGAAATTACTGAGGCTAGAAACATCAACTGAGCAACCAGCTTGTTACTAAACATTCCTGAAAAAAAAACATTTGGTAGTTAAAATTTAGATGTGTGCAAATGCTTATATTAATGTTCCGATACTACTACTACTACTACTACTGCTACTATTACTATTATTACTACTACAACTCAGGTGTGTATGCAGGGGGGTGCATTGGGTGCACGTGCACCCCCCCCCACACCTGATAAAAAGGTCCGCTCAGTCAGATCAGATACGGCAAGATAAGAACAATCAAAAAGGGATGAAATAAAAGAA
>JAOEHV020147896.1:0-14227 GCA_025447995.2 Isaurus tuberculatus | reverse complement strand
GTCACACAAATATTCGAAAATCTCGGCAAACTGCCGGGATCGAACTGGGGACCTTGTGGTTGGAAAGCAGAGACCTTACCAACTGCGCCAACCACGTCCGCCCAAATTCTAATTAACGCGTGAAAAAAAGTGAGCCTCTTTTGAATTCTGTGCTTAAAATCCATGTGATTGAACTGTGTCTAACAATCTGTCGCAAAAATCAACAAAGTGGCCAAAAAAGCCAAATTAAGCGATGGAATTTACGTTCTTTGCATGGCAGCGGAAACCCCGACTCAAAACCAAGTATTTATATCCGCTCTGATGAGTGGTTACTCTCGAAATCTCAGCTTCCAACTCTACCTAAGGCGATATCAAACATTTCAACCTGCAGTTGACTAAATCATGTGTTCTACTAGACGCTGAAGCTCCTAAATCGTATTTTAAAAATTTTTCAACGAGTTCTGCATGCGAAGTATTTCAACCTACTCCACAAATCAGCAATATCCTTTTTAGTTCAACAGACTAAGATGGAAATTTAATTTTGCTGTTTGGTTCTTTATCTTATACTTTCATGTTTACTCTAGTTACAAAGCTGAAAATTCTGAGAAATGGTCAAAACAGGAAGGTTCGTTATAAGGTTTAAAAATTACAAATTAATGAGAAAAAAAAAGACAAAGAAACATGAACCAAATGAATAAGCAAGACAATACAACTCAACGATTAGTGCAAATTGTGAACCATTGTTTTAAATTAAGCTAGTGTACCTAAACGTCCCCACAGTATTTTTAGTGTGGTAATAAGTTTCTTAATGTTGTTCTTGGTTTAATTCAGTGTGGTAGTTCACCCTAC
The DNA here is from genome assembly GCA_025447995.2 of Isaurus tuberculatus. Classification (NCBI taxonomy): domain Eukaryota; kingdom Metazoa; phylum Cnidaria; class Anthozoa; order Zoantharia; family Zoanthidae; genus Isaurus; species Isaurus tuberculatus. Next base: position 13,399 of record JAOEHV020147896.1, on the reverse strand, counting down.
TTGCAAATGAATAATATTCTTTTTAGTTGATTAGACCTAGATGAATGTTCATTGATGCTATATGTAATGCTTTCTATATTGATGTAAAACCACCGTAAATAATCAGTTTCGTTGGTAAAAACAGCGTTGCCGTAATTAGGAGGCGAGATCGAATCTCCTAAGATTAGATAGCGATGACTTCTTTTAATGACGAAGTGAAGTTACTAGTCAATGTACACATGCATCTTGATTCTATAATACCTTTATTTAATTCAAGTTTCGTTTTCAAAATGGTTGGATTTCAATTTGTTTTAATGGTTGTTTGATGGGCCGCTCAATCGGGGTTTTCATCTTGGTTGTTATCTGATCGGAAATCTAACGCACTTGAAGAAAAGAACTTAGGAAATGAGGGAAAGGCAATTTCGACTCAGCCATATGCACTGCGCAATATCCGCTTAGTTTGTGGATCAAAAGTAAAACTAAAGACAACGATGTGATTAAAAAGAAGAGGAAAATCAGATAGAGCGCTTTTAAAATGACACGATTTGGATGATTGAGACTTTAGCTACTTTTGTTTGTTTGAAACGACCTTGGCTTTGCATCTGTTGAATTTTCGCGACTTTCAGTTTCGTCAACAAAGCATTTTAAACAGACCCCACTTTAATTTCTCCTCTCTCTTTCTTTTATTCAAAAGTGTTCCTTCTCGATAAGTCAAAAATATCGAAAAGTGAGGTCTAAGTTGCCTTTATATTCTAGATTTTAGCGAAAGTTTTTGAATTTTCAAAAAACTGGCTTTAACATTTTTCGAAGGTTAGAATTAGCACATGCTGTGACTTATTCTTCTGTTTTCCGAAACCGATTCGTTTGTGTTACATCTTGTAAAATTTTAACAATATTTAACTATGCTAATTTGCTTTGGCTATTATACCACAAGATAAGTTCCGCAGTTGTTGGTTTTGCCATTAGCAAGACTTGGAGACTGTAGATGTTTGATTAAACTTTATAAAAACTAGAAACTTCACCTCGCGTAAAATCGCTCATAGCCGTTTTAACATTTTTTGTAATGTTTCATTAATGCTTTCAAGAAATTACAATTAATTGTTTTATTAAAGGTTCCTTTGCCCTTGGTTTTGCTTTTTTTAAAAAAAGAAACGGTCCGATACGTGCCTTAATGGCTGAAAAAAGAGTCTTTCAGTTCTAGTCAATCTTTATAAGGTGCAAGAGCTTCTTTTCATAAGTAAAACAATTCTGTATTTATGTGTAGCTATTAAAATGTAAAGTTTATTCTTTTTGATCTCCATCCACAGAACTCGAGTTTTAACTTTCAGCAATTTTCAAAAGCAAAATTGGCAGTCACTTTCTATCGAATTTTTAAGATATTCATAAGTGGTTTTTAAAAGCAATGTAGAAAGAAAACGCAATTAAATAAACCCACAGTGAAAGAAAAGAGTCCAAGGCTAAACTTTTTGTTGGAGAACATTAAACTGCATAATCTTTGTTTTTTAATACTTTTGCCTTCGAGCAACTAGACACTTCTTAAAAGAGACTTTTTGCTTTAAAAAGTAAACGGATTTTCTTGATAGTTTTGAATTTGACGATGCAACTAATGAGGAATTAGTGTTAAAAGTTGTGGAGTTAGGATTTTACGATTTTTCAGCGGTGATTATACCTTCGAACACAAATATGTTCATTGAAACGTGTTTAAAGGCTGCTATTAGCCAAACATATAAACTTTGATCATACATAGTAATTGCCGACATCAGCTCGATGGGCCTTTTGTCTCTAGTCGCTGTAAATTGAGTTAACACCATACCTTCTGCCATTTTTTTTTTTCATTTCAAGTGAAATTACAGATTTCCAGAAGGTTTCAATTGAAGCTAATGAGAAAAGCTAGTACTTATTACTGATTAATAGCATCAATTATTCAAGACAACTATAAAACGGCTAGAACAGTAGTAAAAATCTGAATAATTCACACCTTAAAATAGTCATTAAGAAAGAATAGATGTTTTTTTCTAATAATGACCATTTGTTTTTATGCTGTATGTGTTTAAAATCGGCGTGTTCAAGAACTTAGGCCCTTTAAATTGCCTTTAATACAGTGCTTGTTCGACCCGAAGAAACAATTTAGAAATTGGAGAAGATTTTAGTTTATTCTCATTGAAAGAACAAAATTACCGCTTACAGTTCGGTTCACCTGTCGCCTATAAACAAAATGGTCATTCGCTCTAATAAAGCCGGCATTTAACTTTGCTAATGATTTGCAAATATAATCCTTTGTATTAGCTCTTAAAGAGAGAACGAGATGATGAAATATCGCTTTTTAGTTCGCCACACTTTGAATTTGCCGTATAATTTCACTGCTCATGTGGCTTTTTCTCAAGTATTTCACAAGTAATTGTCATGTGATGAACATAGTTCTTTCCTATAGCCTCGAGCGTTGGAAGAAACTATTAAAACAACATCTTGGCTAACGAGTTGTAAATAATTTAAGACAAAGTAGCTTAACAACTTTATAGTTTTAAAAGGGTACTCTGATTTTTCTGTTGTCCTTGATAGACGAATTTAAACAAGTTATTTAAAATAATCATGATAACTTTGTTGATGGAACAACCGCCATTAAACTATAACATGAATAAACTGCCCATGAGCAAATTCAGATTTCTATCAAAAATTTAAGTATTCTACGAATTTTGTTGGTTTTTGATTCCTTCATCTGCCAAAAAAGCTTCTAGTTGAGTAGTTTTAAAGATAAAAGATTCAAATGTTTTAAAACGGAGATACCATTTTAACGCAACAGTTTGTTTTTACTTTTTAAAACATAAGTTTTCAGAACTTATTGCTGGAAGGTTTAGTTAGTTTACAAAGAAAGACATGAAGCTTTTAAATACTTTCGGTTTGTTGGCCTTCTAGTAGTCATAGGAATAAAAAAAAACTCACTCCCTCAAAAGTTAACAATTCACTTATTAAGGTTAATTTGCTTTTGCCATGTTTTGGATTCTAATTCACGCGCACAGCCCAAATGAATTTTTCCTCACTGTAATTGTACAGAAAATAAACATGGAAATAGAACTAAAAGAGATAATTTTGGACTACACTTGTTCGAGGGTATTTTAAAACAAAGTGAGTGAGGATTGTTAGAATCGTTTAAACGATAAAGTACTATCTTTTGTCTTAAGTTTGGATGGAGTTTTGGAACATTGAAAAGCAACTTTTTTTGATGTCGCGACTTTTTGACATCACCGATGAAAAATTATTTTTTATGATGAAAATTTTTCTATTTTCTTTTCAGCTCTTCCTCAACACAGCGCATTAAATCTTTCCCAAAATAACTTAAAATGTGGCTTAAGTATTTTCTTTTCTCATATTATTGAGAAAAAGTAGCATGGTTCCTTTATAATTTTTTGTTCGTTCAAGTAAATCGTTTTCATACTTAAAAATGGTATCGTCCGAAACTTTGTAATTCGAGTTTTATTTTCTGTAACTTTTAGCTTGCTGAGTGACTTTCTCCAATTTCACTTTGCTTGCCCTCAGAGCTACGTTATCACGCTGTTAAGATTTGGTCTTTAAAAATGCCCTGAAGAGGTTTTTATTGCTGTCAAAAGTACGTCTAGTTATTCATTGCCCTGCAGGAAAATGGCGCGGAATTTTTAAGGCTGTAAACACAGTAAATGAAATTAGCTTTAAAGCTTGAGAAACCTCCAAGGAATAATTATATGGCCCAATTTAGCAAATATCAAAACGCTTGAGGGCTGAGTTTAGGAATTTAGTCTTCACGGCCATCAGAGCTACTCTGTCTGTACTTTACTTAATTAAAAGAACGGGCGTATTTTATAATTCTCACTGTACCCCTTTCGAATATAATTAAAGATTTGTTCTTGCAAAAATATTTATCATTGAAAAGAAAAAGAAAAATTAACATATCCGGAAAGATGTGTAAAACTGAATGTCTCAGTTGGCGATTTTTTTTTTATTTTATTGTGAATAAAATATAACAGATTGGTTGTCAAATCACTGCTTCAAGATTTAGGAGAAAAAATCATAATTATAAGATCGTATGTTGGGGGATTTTTCTTTTTACAATTCAGAGCAAAACTTTAGAAATTAGAAAAAGACTTCAGTTTGAATTGAAGAAAATAGAAACTCGAGAAAAAAATTTTCTATTCCGTGTTCAATTGTGCATCAGAACTTTTTGTTGTGGGTTTAGGTTGGGAAAAAAATTGTCAATTATCTACTACTTGGCTTTAGGAAATAATGTACACACCTCATATGATTATTGTTCAGTTTAAAAAGAAAGTTTGTTTTAAAACGTCTGGAATATTAGATTTGTCGTTAGAACATTCCATATAAATTTATTCCGCTCAAATCATCATAACTGGAAAATGTTTACTTTTTTAAAAGAAATAACAAACACGTAAAATTTGCAAAGATCAACTCAAATGTTTTGCCTCCATTAGTCTTTTTCTTTTCCATTGTGTTGTTTTGATAGAGAGCAAACCTTATCATATAACTTCTAGACGGTTTTTACTAAATGTTTTGCCAATGAAACAAATATCTTGTTTTGCCCTGATATCGGTGTTTTTTAGTTTGGTAAAGATTTGCCTTTAAAAATATAGTAGTTTTGAATTCATTAAAACATTCTAAAACAGATAGCTATTTGGATTAATTTTGGAAAGAAAAATGTTTTTTGTGTGTGTTTTCACAGCTTCGTTGTTTTCCGTGACTAGTTTCGAAATGTCTTTCACCGAGAGCAAAAATTTTTGAGCATCGCAGATAGTTTTAAAAATCCTAAATTTTCTGTTTTATTTTTCGTAATTCCGCTTAATAAACAACAATGGAAGATTTTCGAGTGCGATTTCAACTTATCTAAACAAATGTGAATGAAAACAGGAGCTGAACACCCAGTTTCATAATTCCTTATTTATCTTGTCTCCATTTTTAGTTTGTCCGCATTTCCGGCCACCTATGAAATCCGATCAAGAGCTTAGCGCCATCCTTTTTCATTTGTCTTACACTGTTAGTCTAAAAGATATTACAGATTAATAGATAGGTTTTCTGGTTACCCGCTATATATTTTATCAAGGAAACTTGAGATCTCACCAAGAATTTTTGTGGTTATGTTTGCCAATTTTGGCTGCCAACATTAAATTCTCATTTTGAGTTCACGGACGGCTTGAGAACGAAATAGTTGAAAATTGAAACAAAATATGGAATTTACCAATTACATCAAATTTTAGCGAATTTTGAACATTTTTATTACAAGAGCTAACAACAAAATCCTTATTTTCTTAAACCGTTAAAGTTTCATTACTGTCAACCAACTATAAATAAAAACCCGATGGTTGATTTCTAGCTTTCTGTAAAACCTTCATTAGTTTGTGTATTTGTGCTGTTAAAGTTTATTAAAGATTTTGGCATGTTATCTTCGTAAATTTCCGCTTTGAGGAAAAGTGATAGCGTTTTATATTTGAGGTATAATAAATCTAGGTGAGTGCTAAATAAACTTCACCGACCTACCAAAAGAGCCGTTAAATTATAATTTAGGAAGCAATTAAAAGCAACCAAATAACAAGCAATATGTAAGGTAAACGAACGCTCCCCAAATGACGCCATGACTTGATTTCTAATTAAGTTTCAGCTTATTTTTTTTGTTTGCCAGTTTTATAACTTAGCTTCCGCTGTAATTTGCTATAAACGTTATTTCAATTGAATCTTCATCGAGCGGAATATGTTTTCCGCTCGCTTCAATGGCTAATACTTTTATGTTTTTAAAAACGGGAATGAGCGAACAAATTTTATTGGTTTCATTTAGTTTACTTGTACGCGAAACAAACTAACGCAGGTTTTTTCGCAACTTCAGGACGAAGCTTGAGTTAATGTTCAGCTCGTGATCAAGTCGAGATTACATTTTTTTTTTCTTTCAATCTGCCCGTGATTTTGATTGTGTTTCGTAAAAAACAATATTGAATTCACAAACCCTGGCTGTCATCAAGGCACCTGCTTGGACAGGAGCCGAGTAAGAGTCTTAATAATTGCCATCATTATATGCACCTCGCAGCACTAATGAACTCTAATGAAGGCCAATTGGATTCGGACTTTTTGTGGGCTTTTTACAGTCGAACAAACCCAAACAAAACCATACATTTTACGAAGATAACCCATTACTAGGCCGAGTCTTAATCACAATTAAGTTGTTTTTACCATGGATTTAAGTTGATGTTGTGAGTTTGACTGAATTACGTATTCAATTTACTCAAATTGTTTTTCATTAGCAGATGTTAGGAAAAGTTCCTCAAAGTGACGTGATCAAAGCAAAAGACAAGTCGAATCCAAAATTTTGAAGTCAATAGTACATTTTCAGCTATTGCCGCGATGTTCATTTACAAGGTTTCTTTCTAAAACCGCAAATTAAGCGATTTGTACTTTTTGTTTTTTCCATTAGCAAATTTTAAATCGACAAACTACCTTAATTTCTTAACCAGTTAGGGAAATGTTTAAAACAAGCAGCGCTCTACTTAAGGTGAAGCGCGTAAAAGAATAGTATTTTGAAACAGTTAGTAACATTTTCGAAGGTTTAAACTTTCAATCCAAGCAAAAACTGTCTTGAGTGTAACAAAAGAAATACAAACCTGGATTCGGTCTTCGGGAAGGTCGATCTTAAGCGATAAATTTTCTCTCGCGTAAACATCAGGGTAGTGGCTGTCTTTAAAGGCCTTTTCCAGTTCTTCAAGTTGGTAGTTGGTAAAAATCGTTCTGTGTCTTCGTTTCTTTGCTTTTTTGCTCGAGTTTTTCTCAGTTACTAGCAACATGGATTTGTCACTATGTCTTTCATCTTTTACTTCTAGGGAAAAAAAAGAAATATGCGTTAGATCAGCATAATAGCAACGAACGGAAGTTTAGCATACAACCGGTGTCACAGTTTTCAATTTGCTTTATTATTAATTCTATAAATAAAACGCAGACCTTGTGGAACTCAGCTGGATATTCAGATCTGACCCGAGTTTATTGCTTGCAAACTTTGTTTAATATAGCTGTAGTTTATAAATCATTTTTGTAGTTCTTTTATAATCGCGAAACTAAACTACGAAACGACCCAAACAGCTGCAGCTGCCTTGAAGCGCCTGAATTTCCTTGTCATTTTTTTAACGCTGGTAGTATATTTTGTCTGGCAGAAAAATAAACTTTTGATGAACTATGATATTGGTATTTTAAACGGCATGATGAATCTTCTTCGCAGCAGACTCTTGTTTCACATTATCCGCTCTTAGAATCCCGGGTTCAACTTCCAATGACTACTGATTCATGTTTAATTAGGGAATTATCTTCCATTACGGGATCATTTGTTGTGTAATCAGAAATGCCGAGGGCTGCGAGAAAGTTGAGAGACCTTTAAAGTTACAAAGATATCTTTTACTTTATAGCACTACCAAGAAATACAGTCCTGTGAGAGAGAGGCCCTAGTTCGCCCAACAAAGTTTTTTCACTTACCGGTTAAAGACGGTAGCTTTGATGGAGGATCTAAAAGACGCGCAGTGGATAGCTGCGGAACGAATGAAAATACTTTTGGCTCGTCTTGGAAATTATGAGATGGACATGACGATTTTGCTGGCTTGCTTTCATTCAGTCCAAGAATGTCATGTATAGCAAATGAGTGGACTGGCGAAGAGCGTTTTAACGGTGGCATCCCGTCGCCTTTGGACAACGCGAAACAGAACTGCATTATGAATTTTGTGTCGTCCGATCAAGGGTGAGTAATAAGTTAGCTCGCTGTCTAATCTCTTTTGGTGGCGCTCTCAAGCTTCACTTGTGATTCCTGTACTCTGTGCTCCCGCCAACACGATATGGAGAACTTTAATGTTTTTGTAATCACTTTTATCTATATTTCTCAATTAATTAGCTATTGTCCTCAACGTAACATAGAAATAATGTGAAGGAAATTGAACAATCAATCATCGAATGTCAATCAGCGATCGACCGCGTCACTGGTCATTGTAATAAGCTACCTTTGAGAGAGAATGTAATGGTTGTTCATAAGGATTAAAGAGTCCAGTCAGTCTCTAACACAAAGTTGACTTCATGTTTTTGTTTCTCGCACAAAAATTAGTTCGGCATGCAGTCGAAGCAAGCTGGGAAGCATAGTCTTGTCTCATGTCAATTAGGAGAATTTCCAGAAAAGTGCTTGAGCAAAGTTTTGTTTTCAGTTAATTAATTGTAATCCTTTAGAAATATGCTCATTATACGGTCGGGTAAACACAAAATATCATCTCGGCCAAAAAACAATATTTCATCTTTTCACTGGAGAAAATCTCGAATTGTTGTTCAAGCTACCAAAATTAATTATTCACAGTGTTTGTTGCCGCTTTTTGTGTTCGAGTTTGTCTTGTTGATCGCATGGTAGATTTACAAAAAGTCAATTTTGCGCCAAACGTGTGAGGATGCGATTAATGATAAGATCTTGTACATTAGCGAAGCTTTTCACGGCTTTCTATTGCTCAAAATTTGCGGTGATTAAATTCGATCAAGAAGCAATGAGCACTTTTGATTATCCCGGGCTTAATTTTTGAACACCGAACATTTTATCTCTAATTACAACAAATGTAATTTGAGTGCTATTCCAGTTTTAATGAACTCTCTCCTATCTCATGCATTCAATGAACTTAAGGAAGAACTTACGTCAAGTGACTGCGGAAGGAAGCCCGTCGAGTGCTCGAAAAGAAACCCATCAAATGTCAAAGAATACCATCAACTGTCGATGAGTGAGGTGGCACCCATAACGTGTAAATTGCATTTCTGAGAACTCTGCTGACATGCCAGAAATCGTCAAATTAAAACACGGTATTGAGGGAAGGTGCTAGTTACATCTCCCCTATAGAGTTCAGAGAGAATTAAAAAGATATATTTAGTCTTTGGTACAGATGAAACTAGATATGCCTGAAGAATTAATTAAAATTTGTTTTAAACCGTAAAGCCATTTTTGGCTAAAAAGTCCTTACTCAGTTTGGCAAAAATATATTTTTTTATTTCTCAATTAGTATCTGAAATAAAGTTCAAGGGTAAAGGAGAGGCTTTGTTTCATATTTTGTGTAGAGAATAGAGCCGGGCGTTAACCGGTCTTAGCGCCTGCAATGTCGTTTTTTCATCTGTGCTAGAGGCCAAAGTTGCGGGTAATTAAACTGCGAAAGCGTGAGAAAATAACGTTTTCTGATTACGAAAGTCAAGGCTTAAATCAACAGCGCAATATGTTGCCCTTATTACTATTAATTCAAATTAACGAGCCCAAAACTTACACCGAAAGTCTTTTTGCTACTCATATTGAAGTATGCTGACAAGTAAAAAAGAATTTAAATTTAATAGTTTAAGCTAGCTAAAACTGAAGACATAAACATAGCAGATACCGACGTAAAAATAATTTCAAATTAGAACTAAAGCAATTTTTTTCACGAGAAACAAATATTAAAGCAGGCGTCTTTGCTTCTTTTTCTTTTCCTCAAAAAATAATAAAGACATAATTTTGTTCTTGTATCGTTCTGTTCGAATAAAAACTTTTCTGGTAATATGTCGTTTGAACGGTCAAATTTTGTAAGAAGACAATTTTTTCTTTCTAACATTGAAACGCGTTTACCGTTGCTATTGCTACACTTAAAACGAATGGATTGAAGAGATTTTATTTCGAATTTTCACATTCAACAAGAAACCATGAAATATGGCTTAGTTCATGCGAGGGAACATAAGCGATATATAAAGAAGTGTTTTTTTGTCTTAGTAAGTCCTATTTTAAGTTCCTCACTCATCTAATTGCTGTGAAGTTGAAATTAGGGAAAATGAAATAGAGAACTGCTTCATTTATGAGAAAAAGCTAAGTTAAATCTATTGAAAGTTTGACAAGTCGAGTTTCGTTTGAAGGGCATTAAGTGTCCGAACTAGCTGCGCGTATGATTACGAAAACAGAGCTTAATTTAAAGGGCCCTTTCTAGAATAACTTTACCTCGGTGTTTCGTTGAATCAACGCTGGGGTTCTGGCTTTGAACAATTATTCAGACAAAACATTTGTTAGTAATTAGACATACAAGAGCAAATATTCAAACCAAAGTGATGTTGAAAGTAGGTCTTTTAATGCGTTCTCAGCACTTAAGGCCATTAATTTCACTTATGACATGTCGTAAAACTGAAAAAAGACATCGGATTTTTTTTGGCACAAAAAGCAAAGACATCATATTTGATCCTCTGCGTCTCGTTTTTTTAAAAAAAGAAATTGCAATGGAAATTAGTTGAATAAAAAGATTATAATTCGCTTTAGGCATTTTAATTTTACCCGAACTTCTCTTGTTTCCGCCTTAAAGATTAGTTAGCTTTGCTGCTTACAGAGGTTTTAACAAGTCATTCACTGATGAAGGGGTAATGAAAAATTAATTATAGTGTTGAAAAGTTCGGATATTATACGTTTCCATTACTGTTACCAAATTGATGATGTTGGCCGAAGTGTTGATAAACTTGTCATCGAAATCTTTGAAATATCGACCTTTCACCAAAACTTATTTTTTTCAGCCTTTTCGGAAATTTGCGGAATGCGCCTTCATGATCTCGTACGAGATTTAAATTTTGATGCCCCCGTACAGAATTTAAATAATAGGAAATTAATTAGAATGAGATGAGAAAAAGCAGGAAAATAAATAGAATGTTACACGTTTTAGCGTTACCTAAAGAATCATTTCTTTTTCGATGCATGTAAAGTTGTGATGTGTTGGCTATTTATCAACTCAGATGTCTACGGACCTAGTTATCAATGAAGAGAAAGATTCGCAATTAGCAGTAATTATTTGTTGTTTTTCATCCTCGTTAAACTCTGCATGATCAAAAAGCTTAGGATATTTTTAGTTCGTCCAATTTCCCTTGATTTCGTCTACTTTGTGTCGCTTTTACGTGTTTGTGTCGTCAAACAATTTTATTATATTTTTGCGTCTGGAGTAATAACTCGAGCAGGTTGTGACAAAGTTATTTCTCCTTTATCAAACGAGTATTTTTTTCCTAGTGGTGACACAGCTAAAATGACTTAATATAATATTAGTTATACTTTGAGTTTAAAGCTTTTAACTAAACACTGACACAGAGTTAAGACCAAAAGTTCTATGAGGCTTAAATTATACAAATTTGCAAATATTTGCTTTGCTGACATTGACTGTTTCATGAAGACTTTTCATCAGAGAGGCAAAACAAATTGTTCCATCACAATGACTAAAAACATTTGATCGCTGTTTCAGTTTTAAAAAGATGTTTTCAATGGCTGATTTTATAAAAGTAAGATGAAAATATTTTTAGATTTTTTCCCTTGTACCAGAAAAACGTTTCATAATTAACTTTGAATGGAATATTTAAGGAAAATGAACTCAAGGCACCTTCACTTTTGGCTAACTGAAATATTTGTAGCGACAATGGATGAAATATAACAATATTTTACAAATAAAGCAAGGGAAAAAAGTAGTTTACTCATTCTGTAATAAATGTTTTCAAAAACGAATGTATTTTTTTATTTTTTTCCAAACACTGAGCTCATTTTGGTGAAATGATCCCTATGAACGAAAGAAGAAAGCACCGATATTTTGTACATGAAAATTGGCTAGAATTATTGGGGAATTAATGTCTAGAGTCTTAAAGCTCTTGTTTTGTTATTTTTAAAAAGAAAAAGGTATTGGAGTTTATGGGGACATTAAAACATTCTCTTTTGTGGCAGTAATACAAGCAAAAAAAATCGAACATCGAATTAAAAAATAAATGTTAATTTGTGGGGATTGTTATGGAGCACCAAATAGCGAATCAAAATCGCGTTCCGAATTACAAGTTTGTTATTTTCGATTTTGCACAACTCGCTGTCTTTGGTCAATTTGACTACTCATTGTAAGATTTATCTCTTTTCAACAGCTTATTTCCTGGATATTACAAATGCTCAAATTGAATTTCATGATGAAAATTAATTAGAAACATTCGTATGAGAGAAATATGTTTTAAAGATTATTAAGTAACATGCAACGCGATCTAACTCGCAGCAAAAAACAGTCGTTATTCTGAGAAACTGTTTCATTTTGCGGTTTGATTGCCACATTTCTGCAGTTGATTTATCCTCAAAACATATCTCTAATGAGTTCAAATTAAACGACTGAAGAAAGAACTAAATTAGTTTTGTTTTGCAGTTAAAGTAAAGGATATTGTACCGCCACAATGAACAAGCGTTAGAGTCTACACAGATGTTTGAGAAAGTACTGAAGTTTCAGTAATCAGAGAAACAGATAATTATTGTCGTGGAAATCAAAGTAAGACCGAAGTTATTGCGACTTTTTTTAATCTTTGAACGGGATTGTAGTAAGATAGCGATCAATTTTTCTTGTTTGGTTGTAAGATATAATTTTATTACTTGCGGAATTACAATCCGCATTTTCAAATAAATGAAAAATGCAAGAGATCGTCATTCAGTTTTTTTGCTGCTCTCTCGGTAAAGACGAGCATTGAAAAGTTACAGTGCTAAGATTTGTACAAGTAAACTAAATGACCAATAATCATGTATTCATTTTTCAATTTGATGTACATTCAATTTAAAAAGGATTTAATAATGATGGTTGTAAAGCGGCGTGCCTTTATACTGTAAATGAGTTTTAAAGCATTAGGGGTTATAATATCCGTTTATTTTCTTCTGTGCCTTGAAGAAGATGATTGCAATCTTTTTAGACTTCATTATTCGTCAATTCTTATGCGACTTCTTCCGTTTAATAAACCTTAAACGTTTAATTAACGATCAAAAATTAACTGAACGTCTGACTGTTAATTTCGCTGGAGTGAATCTTGCTTGTATGCGAAGAGATAAAGTTGAACGAACAGGTGATGAAAAATGCAGCTGTTTGCATGTTCGTTTTAAATCAAATGACGACGTCCATGTTCTTGTTCGTGTTTTTTGAACCAGTACAAAACAACGATGTTCTCTAACTTTATTAAAAACTGTTGTGTTTATAAAATCCACTATTATAAACACCAAACGCCTTGCTTACAGCTGCTTTTGACCCTGAGAGTAGTAACTGCACTCCTTAGCTCAGATAAAAACTTTACGAATTGTCAAAGGAAGCTGAGGTAGTTAAGGTGGTAAAGCTAGGCGCACAGTTCCCTCCTCTTCCACGACCCTACAAGTCGTCATGTTTTTCCCAAACTAATCAATCAATTCAATTATTTATTTCATATATCTGATAGAAAAGTGTTGCACTGCTTTCAAAACGTTTTAACAAACTTGCGAGTAAAGGCTAACCAAAATAATGGCTTCGTCCGAGTCGGACCTCTTAAATTGTAGCCAAGGTAAAGTTATTTATTTATTATATGGCTAGATAGTTTCCTGCAATCTGATTGGCTGCTGAGAGGGCAAGATTTCCCTGTATTGACGGTC
>JAOEHV020147804.1:0-14228 GCA_025447995.2 Isaurus tuberculatus | reverse complement strand
TGGACATCCTGTAAAGTAGCTTTCTAGCTAAGTGTTGTCTTCCACGTTAAATAAATTCTATCTATCTATCTATCTATGCAAATGCGTCCATGTGCGATTGAGTTTTTAATTCGAAAATTGTTTGATATTATATATTCCTACATGCTTTGTTGACATTGATTTCTGAGCTTTTAGCTTGCTGATTCACATTTTTGTGTTCATACAAACATACATTAATTCATGAACCCCGGCTGAAGGTAATGCCAGCAGCTGGTATTAAAAATTTAAATAAGAGTTGTCCTGCCCTCTACGGTGTATTTTTCATGGCTTTCGCTTCTGAAGTATAGGGGATATCTCTAATAGAGTGTTGTTTTTAAGGTAATGTTATATCTCTCTAATTTTTTTCTCTTAGTGGAAACTATGCACCAAATTATTTGCAGTCGCATTTTAGAAGAGTTCAAGCTGTTCGAAACAATTATGTTTAAGGCACTCAAGATCTGTTGGTGATAAAGTATTGAAACTTTGCGAGAATCGCTGTGGTCGGTAAAAGAGAAGGCTTTGGTCTAAGCTAGTGTCAGAGCCTAACGGCTAGGGAACGAGGAGGGGGAGGGGGAAGGGAAAACCAAAATCTAGGCGACTATGCCTTGGGTTCCTAAACGAGGAAACTGGTTTACTGATTACAAATAGGAAGGTAGGTAGTAAGTAGACAGCAGTTATCACAAGACTGCTTTCAGTCAGAGACGAAAAGTAAACATTTTTAAAATCTATAATTTCTTTAGATTGTTTCTGTGATATAAAATACTCTTTAAAGTTTTTAACTAAAGTTTGTTTTAACTGCGGAGACTGCTTAAGACCTTTTTAGCCTTTTTTCTGGGGGGAGGGGAGAGGGGATGCGCGTGCATCCCCTGCCTACAGACCTCAGTATAACCGCGAAGATCGTTCACGAAGTCGTTGAAAATAAACCATGTTACAAACTCGATCACAATAAGTTTAATGTTCCACATACATACTTTTATTTCGCAATATATTTTGTACACTTGTTGTTTAATAATCCTTTAAAGCAAGTGATCCTCATTCAGAAAGACGCAGTACTCTGAAAAGCAGAAACGAAAAAAGTTCAGTTTTGATATCGATATTTTAACAGAATTTTGATGATTACAGTTTCGTTGGCTTTTTCTCACATGTAAACTGGCAAACGTTAGCCCAAGAGAGAGCTAAGTTACGATAGAAACTAGTTTCTCTGGGCATCTTGCTACATTAAGTAGAAAAAAAGTGTTTCTACAGAAAGGTAAGTATAAATCGTTTTAACATATTTGGGAAAAGACCACATGCATGAACAAATGAATGTCTGCTCTAACAGCAATTTATTTTTAAATACAAAATCTAAAATGTTTTTTCCCTATAATAAACTGAACCTAAATTTTGATATCTTCAGTTACTTAAAAGGTTTTTATTATTACTTTTTTTCTTAAATTTTATTAAAGAAACATTAAACATTCCTTGAACTTTGAAAATTATTTTTCTGAAATACTAGTTCTGAGGAAAAGAAAAAAAACCTGGAAAACCCTCTTACCAACTCAGCCAAGGACAATGATTGCAGCTTTTTCTACAGTAATACTTCACATAGCGATCCTCACAATGACCCTTTTTGTGTAGAAATCCGCAACTTTCATCTGAGAGAACGTTTCTACAGCCACAGATGTAGGAGCAGGCCGACTTGACTGGGTTGTACTTGCAGTTACCTCCAACCTTCAGGTACTTACAACAAGATGGATGGATCAGATCTTTAGTACCAGGATGAACAACTACGAGTGGATACAAGAAGAAGTTCTCATAAGATATAGTACGTTATAAAAATCAAATTTAACGGGGCTGTCACGTGATCGAGGGGTTACGATGCTACAAAGGTTATCTTTTGCCCCTGGGATTTTTCAAGGCGGGTATAAGCAACTTGCATGCCGGGTCTCCCGTTTGCCACTTTTCGTTAGACTCTGAAAAACTGACAAGAACATTATTAGACTATTGTTACTACCACAGCATACTGTACTTCGCTCCTATCCCCAACAGACTTAATCAAGATTTTGATAGCAATGAGCACTCGACAAAGATGCTACAAAGGCAAAAGTCAAGCAATTACGATAAAAAAAACTTTGAGAAAGCAAATTGAAGCTTCTTTAAAACTTCCCTCCAAATGCCTTCCCCACAATGGTCGACCTTCAACTCAAAACTAGCGCCACCATCAACAATGTGTAACACTAATGATATCTACCAATTCCTTACTCTGTATATACTTTTTTATGTTAATTAGGTTTCGAATACTCACGTCTCTTTGTAAGTTCATCCTCTGCTTCTATAATTAGGGACAGAAAAAACAAACATTAACAAGCTATCTTATTACTCCTTGTAAACGAAGACTAGCAGTGGTTCGATAGTCTAAGCAAGCAAAATAATAATATTAGCTACTAAAAGCGTTTATGATTTTAACTTAATAATGATGGTGTTGGTGATGACGATGATGATGGTAGTGGTGATGATGATGGTGGTGATGGCGGTGATGATAATGATGGTGATGGCGATGATGGTGATGGCGGTAATGATGGTGATGGCGGTAATGATGATGATGGTGATGGCGGTGATGATGATAATCCTTATGACAGTGGTGGTGATTGTAAAGGTGAAGGTTATGATATGATGATGCTGATGGTGATGATTATGATGGTGATCATGATAGTCGAGAAGGTGATGATGAGTTTGATGACTACATCACTTCTACGCGAGCCCTTCGACTGTAATATCTAAATTTGCACTATAAAGTAAACTATAGAACCGTGTTTGACAAACTATAAACCTAGATAAGACAATAACGTCATATAGTTGGTAAGATAATAGTTTCAAAAAGATACTATCTTTCGCTACGAAAGATTGTCATTCTAGATTCTTAGCTTATTATAGGTGACCTGATGAATGACTATACTTTTAAAACTTTTAAAGTAAACTTGATCTTTATTATTTATTTTTCATTGGATCACAGATGAAAAAAAGAAGTATACATTAAACAAAAGTTTTTAAGCAAAGTTTTATGACACGCCCGTAGTTTTAAAACTTTTTAAACTGAATCAAGTTTAGTATAGAGCTAACTAACTTTCATCGCCATATACCGCTCTTTGTTCAGTAGAGAGAATGTTTAAACTAAATTACAAACCTTCATTCAGTTCAAGGCTTTCTAGTAGGGTTGATGAAGAAACTGTAAGTCCTGCAGTTAAAACGAATAGAAGAAAAAGCCGAGACATGTTGCTACTGGACGAAGCAATGTGCTGTTTGAATTAAAAAACTTACGCCGAGTTTTTTAACGATACAGTGTCACTGCGCGTTAGAATAGCGCGTATTTTTAAAGTGTTTCTTAAGAGACACTCAAAAAAAACTTAGAGATGACGCGCCCTACTTCATAAACAAATATTTGTAACACGACATTCAAGTTCACAAATATTAATAACTAAAGAAGTATTGTTTGTTCTTGATTAAGTTCAATTGTCTTATGCAACAAAAGTGTTGTTTTGATAAAAGAAAAACACATCTCAATTCAGAATTCTTAAACGGAAATAATATTCTATACTTTCAAAGAAACTTGTCTTTTTATTTTAATTTTGTTTCCGTGAATACGAAAAATGATTGTATCGTAAATGTTTCCTCTCAAGTGGTAATTTACGTTAGCAATTTGGTTAATGGGCCTCTTCATTAGGAAAAAAATGAAAATAAGATTTCTTCCAACAAGTGTTTGCTGTTTGATTATAATTTTACCAGCCTATTTTTGTGATTCAAATTTTTAAATTGTTATACACTTTTTGTCATTGCCCTAGGTAATTATTCAACAAGTATATACAACAGTTATTATAACAGAAAAATTAAACTTCAAAAATATATTATAGCTTGGTTAGAGTGTAATTATTTCAACGCAAAGTATTACCAAAGATCTAAGGAGCTTCTCGGAAATTCTGTATTTTTTTTTTAAACGTGTATTTGTGGTTTGTAGTAATTACATAGTTTTTGTTTTACGTATAATATTGTCAAATTATAAGCGTAGGTGTTTAAAATTATCTCATCTCCTTTGTGTTTGTAAAACGAGTTCTATATTTCAATCAGGAACAGTGAAACGTAACGTATGGTCTGGAAAGCAGTGAACTTGATAAAACCGGTTCAAATAAATGACGACTAATTTCTTTTTTTTCACACATGTTTTGGTACCGTTATCTTTGAAATCTTCAGTGTAGTGGTTAAATCAAGTAAATTTGACTTTATTTATCCAAGGTGGCCCAATAAGGTGCAAGGCTGGTATCCTTAGGGGCCCTGGTTTCTATAAAAACATCTATCTAAAATTACAATGTAGTACAAAAATATTAATTAAAAGAAATTCAATATTATTAGAGTTTAATAAAAGCAATAAAATACGAAAAGTACAATAGAATTATGTAAAATGTCTTTTAAGAAGAGTTTTAAAAGTTTCCAAGGAATTTGTTTCTTTGATCGACGTCGGAAGCTTGTTCAACACCAAAGGCCCTGAATATATGAAAGCTCTTCCGCCGAGGACGTCTAGATTGGTTCTGTAAACATACATAGCGTTCCTTTGCCTTGTGTTATACGAGTGAATTTGACTACTTATCTTAAAATAGTTTCTTTAGTGGTTGAGTGATAATCTATTGTTAATATATATACTGAATATGTTAATTACAGAATTAAATACTACCAAGAGATTTGTAAAATAACATGATAAGGTTGTTAAATTAAAGAAGGTTTCTCCCACAAAATATGTAGAGTTTCCTTTGTTTTGATCAGAAAATTCGAAGTTGCATGCTTTATCTTAAACTTCAAGCAATCACTTGAACAGGTCTTGCTTGCACAAGGGAAAATTTACGAGGTGCATGTTTAAATGAGAACGTATTCTCGGTCAAATTGTAAATTCTCCTTTGTGCACATTAAACCTGCAATTTTAGCAACTGTGAAACAAAAACATTAAAATATTAGAGCTGGAACTCTGCGATACCTGCAATACGCTCTTACCAACCGAACTATGAAGTCGAAACCGTTGTGAGCAGTTCAAATTTAGTGGGCCCTTAAGAGCCACTCAACTAATTTACAACGGCTACAGTGTATATAACGCTTTTGCTAATAAACCGCGGTAGAAAGTCAATCATCTTAATCGTAATACACATTTAATTTGACTGATTGATCCACTAAAATTGACCTGCTACCAACAGCTATATCTTCATAGTTCAGTTATTAAGAATGTTGTACCGATGTCATATAGAGTTTAAGAGTTGAATTTCGTTGAATCCTGTTTCACTTCAATTCGTATACTATTAAATTAAAACATAATAATTTTGAATTTCTTTTTGAGCGAGAACATCAAAATGTATATTTTCTCTGAATTTTTAACAAGAAATTAGGTAGTGCAAGAAACTGACGTTTTGGGCTTTTGCCCTTAGTCGGAGAAACTTACAGTCAAATTATTCGTTATTTGAATTTGTTGAATTGTTCAATTTGTTAAGATCGAAATTTATTCTTCTTCAGATCGAATATTGTGGATAAAATATACAGAAAGTAAACGAGAATCACTTTCAGGAGAGGACTGTGTAAGTTATGTAATGTAACCAGAACTGCATGCTAGTCCTTAACTTATTTGAACGATTGACGGTTCACACTAATTTTACTCATCTCTTTACTAGTGGCATGTATTCGGGTGTTTTGAGAGCGTAACCAAAATGGCAAGCCGGCGAAAGTGCATGCGCAGTAGATTACTTATACGAGCGAGTGTTTATTTCGTTCCCGTATGTTCTGGAAATAGAATCGAGGAAACTACTCAACTTTTTTGGAATTTTATCTCCATTCCTTTAATCCTCCAATCGCAAACCGAATTTTTTTTTTTATAAAAACATCTAGAAAAACCAATAACATTAGTTATAAACTTTAAATGAAATGGCGCTGTTTTATATCGTGCAGTGTTTACTACTATTAAAAGGACGTCAGGCCAACCGTTTATGCGTAGTTTGTCTTCTTAATCTTATGCAAAACAAAAAAAAAACAAAACAAAAAATACATTAAACTTTTTTAAAATTTTAACTGAACATTAAAACCTGCATTTTTTCTTCAAGGATATCCAATAAATTGTTGTGAAGTTGAGGGTTTTGAATAAACTTTTTACTTATCACGGATACTTGAAAAATTTGCAATACTACAGAGCAATCGAGGCATAAAGTTTTGCGGTTATGCGGTTGAGGTCATTTTCTTGAGGCTTAATTTTGCTGAAATTTTTTGTTTCAAGTTGAGCGCGGTTTCGAATACTGACGTTTGAAATTATTGCGATGTAAGGTTTTTTTAGTTTTCAATAGCCGTTAACAAGAGTGTTTCTCCCAGTCAATTGGTAGTATGCATGCCTATTTGTTTTTTTTTTATCTATAAAGACTTTCTTATTTTTGTAGATATTAGTTTTTTTTTTATTCCTTTAAATAACATGGTGCCATGTTTTCGTTGCCTAACATGCAAGTTCTTAACTCGAATACGAAAAAAAAACCCTTGCATATCGGAGTTATTCTAATGCTTCGATACTTGAAAGTTAATTTCCTTAATTACACTTTTGTGACATAATTTCTTCTTGTTTCCACATACACAGTATAATAACATTCAAATATTTAGGATTTTGATTCTAATACTTCATCTGATCAACTTTACCGACAACAAATATTAAATTATCTTTAACTTTGTGTTTGGAAAGTACTATCGAAAATAAAGGTTAAAAAAGATTAGTATAGGAATACATCAACACCGAGGGCTCCAGTAACGACCGACTATAAACTGAAACTTTATTAAAATTCGTAGTAACCCATAAAGAAGATCCGCGGTATGGGCTCAGCGATCAAGAAACAAAGGATGTATGAAATAACAACAGAAAAAAAAATTTAGGTTATATTTTTCATTTTTTTGCCATGCAATGTTATTGTTTTTATAGATATGGGTTGTTGATATCATTCATATACGCGGATATTTTAATTAAGTTCCGGTTATTAAAAATACTGACTCAAACTACATAAAACCTGTAATAGATACTACGCTTTCTATCTTAGTTTATCCGTAAATATAAATAGATAGATAATTATAATAAATTATTTAAACAATAAGCTATTTTAAACAATAAGCTATTTTAAACAATAAGCTATTTTAAACAATAAGCTATTCTGAACACCACAATATAAACTATTGTTTGACAGTTTTAACCATGATCTGCATATATCCCTTGGAATTACCAATGCAAAACATTTTAACTCTCTGACGACGGGTGAAAGCCCAGAAACTCGAGTGAGAGTGAAATATATCCGATCTTAACGATTTAATCCACTAGCTCTAGCGTTGCTATAGCGCACTCTTGTAAATCATTGAAGTTTTACCGTCACATATAGATAGATAATTATATAATTGTAACTTTAAAATATAGTGACAAAATTAGGTAGGCATCAACTTTAGCTTGCTTTAAATTTTATGTTCGCTGTGCTATTTGATATTTGAAATATTTTTTTTACCAGAAAAAGTCGAAAATGTTAAGAGTATTGAAAACTAAATACCCTTCTCTTATTTTACAGCATCAGGACACAAAATTCGTACGTGTTTTTACCTAAATGGTGACGTTGCTCATATTCAGATTAATTTTGGCGCCATAATGCAACAACAATGTTTTGTTTTGTTATTTATTTTTGTTTTCTGCGGTTTTTATGCAAGCTTTTAATTAACTTTTAGATATATTCTGAGAATTCTCTGGCATTTCGCACAATCTTAAAAAAAAATGAGCTATGGTTACTGTCATAAAGATTGTTATAATATTTTAAGCTAAGAAGAAAGTTACACGGGGCAGCTTATTGATTTAGGGTTTTGTGTTTAAACACCATAAGAAATTTTCCCTAATGTGTGCGCAAGCTTGGCCAAGCCGAGCGGAGAACTAGGGTTTGATCCCCGGGGCTTGAACAATTGTCCGGCCTTCCTCCGTCGACTAGGAAGCCGATGGTCTATTCTCCTCATTTTCTCACCCTTCTAACGGGAACTTAAATGAGCCCTCACACTTGTTGATAAGAGCACGGGTGTGACACGGGATGTTTATCAATAGAATAAGGTTATAATTAAACTTTAGTCGTGCCCTAAAGTCACTGAAATTTAACGTATTACAAAACCATGCAAGCCAAGTTTAAATCTCGTTTCTTGAAAATTGTTTTCTTTTGTTTTTGTGTCTAAGAATTGCACCTTTAAACTAATATAGAAAAAGAGATAATCTCCAAAAGACGATATAGGAAATTAGCAGCGAATATTTATGAGGGTTACTTACTATGACTGATAAAAGACTTCTTATTAAAAAGTGGACACGTAAAGTTTACAAGTAGAAACGTAATATTTGAAAAGAGTTTCTTGAGTTCTTTCGCCTGTGGGAATAAACAAGTATCACCTACTTGATACCTTCTCATACAAAATAATTTTCACTAAGTATTTCAAGTGTACTCTTAAAAATATGTTTTTCTTTGTATTTAAATTTTGCTTTCCGCTGTCGTCATAGCTCAGTGACCTAAATGTTGATATTGAGAGGCTGGATTGCAGTTCCAATGCTATATAACTTAGCTCCATTTCAACCAAAATAACATTTACACTCTTTACTTTTATCTACCAACAAAACGAGGTGGTTGATAGACTATTATTGACCGTTAATCTTATATCTATAGTTTCTTATATAAGGTAACTTGACACTGCAAACCAACATGAAAGTAGTCCTTGTTGCTGTTTTACTCTTTGGAGTGGCAGTCTTTGCTAATGCGGATCCTTTGGAAGATAACCAAGCAATAGAACTAGGTAAGCTTTTTCATATGGTCCATATTGCTTTGCAGGAACATTTCTCTTGTTTTCTTGTTTAATAACATTTCTTTATTTGATATAGAAAATGGCGATGCACCGCGGAAAGAAGATACTCCTTTAGCGCTTGAGATGGATGAAGACGAAGAGGAAATGATGAAAAGAAGTAAAGAGAAGTTGATTTAGTTATAAATGTTAATGGTTGATTTTAAATCAAAATTTATTACTAAAAAATGTTCGATTAGATATCTTTTTTGGGAATTTTTGTTTTACATTTTTTTCACTAGTAGTCAGTTCTTTTTGTGTTTTGTTTAAAAACTAATGAGTTGAGGCTTTTATCATTTCAAGAAACAGTTTTTATCACAG
Organism: Isaurus tuberculatus; assembly: GCA_025447995.2. NCBI lineage: Eukaryota > Metazoa > Cnidaria > Anthozoa > Zoantharia > Zoanthidae > Isaurus > Isaurus tuberculatus. Next base: position 5,006 of record JAOEHV020147804.1, on the reverse strand, counting down.
TTCATTTTTTTGTTTGTTGGTAACTCTTAGTGTCTTCAATGTCCATTTCAAGGTAGGAAACGGTTTTAAGGATTTTTTTGCGTAGGCAGTTTTTATTTTGATCATTTTACCCATATATCTCAGTAAGTAAAATCGTTGATACTTTTTGGATGCTCATTTATTTAACTGGTAATAACAATAACAATGATAATAATAATAATAATAATAATAATAATAATAATAATAATGATGAATATATTTGATGATGATGATGATGGTGGTGGTGGTGGTGGTAATGGTGCTGGTGTTGATGTTGATGTTGGTGTTGGTGCTTATGTCGATTTTGTGGACGGACGAAAACCAAAGATCCTGAGAAAAATTCTTGGAGTTCAATTAAAACATCTCAGTCAGTCAGTCAGTCCAATATCTGTCAGTTTTGACAATAGGAGGCTCTAACTTCGTGTCGCTTCTGGCGGCGTCGTTCAGCACGATTGATGAGTAGTTGCTCTGAAAAGGCCTTGCCTTCCCTGACGTTTTGTCGCCATCTCGCACGGTCTTGTATTTCACTGTACCACGAGTAGTAGTCAATGTTGAAAGACTTCAGAACATCCTTCGCGCAGTTCTTCCAACGTTTACGGGGGCGGCGACGATCACGGGTTCCTCTGGCCAGTTCGCCGAACAGTAACTGTTTTGGGATACGATCGTCTTTCTTCCTGGATACGTGACCCAGCCAGCGCAGGCGGTTTCCTCGGAGCATCGTCTCGATGGTAGTTGACTTGGCTCTTTTCAAGACTTCATTGTTTGAGATGCGGTGCCACCACTTGATCTTCATGATCCTTCTGAGGGATTGTTGATGGAACGTCTTGAGTCTGTGTATGTGGATTTGCGAGTGTGGGCCAAGTATCATTGCCGTACAGGAGTGTAGGGAGTACTGCTGCTTTATAAACATCTCAGTTGACATATACAAAGCCTTTATTTCAATTAAAAAAATAGTTCTAGTGCATGGGGCAAGTGATGTTTTATACTTTATTGGGCTAGTTAAAAGGTTAACGTTGTTTATCCAATTCTATCATATTCATTTCATTTTGTTCTATTATATCTGATTGATTTTTGAATACTATTTTTCTAGCCCTACCAACTGACATTAACGACGTCCTTAACACGAAATGCTGCAAGTACATGAAGTCAAAAGGAATCTGCAAACACAAACCAGTGTACAACTTATGCCATTACACATGTGGCTGTTGGAACATCCTGTCCGATGCAAGTTGCGGAATTATTGCGAAATTCAGGCGCTGTAGCCGAGTAGGAGTCTTTAAAAAGTACTGTGCAAAGTCGTGCGGCTATTGCCCACATCTTGGTAAGATTATAAAACACTGCATGTCTAGAATAAAAAGCTAATCTTTTACTTTTAACAAGCAGTTTATGGCGATGATGATAACGATGATTAAATTTCAGTGAAACGTGAGTAAGCAATGATATTGAGGGAAAAGATGCGAAGTAAAAAAATAATACTAATACTGATTAATAATAATGACAATAATAATGATATTAATGATTGTAAAGTTAATACTGAATAATTAAGTTAACTCTATTTACAAACAACTGGTATAGAATTAATTACTATATTACTAATATTGAACACTTCTATAGATATTTAAGATTAACTTCCATAGTTAGTATCACCCAACTTGTGGATTATTACAAATTTAAAACCCTGAATATTTTTCAATTATTTAGAAGAACAAAAAAGCGCGTTTCTTTCTTCAAATAATCCATTTTCAGTACGTATATATTGCTTATTCCCTTTTCCCCCAACTTTTCCTCTTTTGAATTCCTTCTAGTTTTTTAGCCCTTGAATTAAAATGGTTTGAAATTGCTAAGTTGTTGTCTAAGGCTTTCTATATGTGACTGACTGTTTTGGTTTCCTTGTTTGTTTCAGGTAAAACTGTGCCGGAAGTCGGATTGGCACGCAAAAGTTCATGATATACTATCATTTATCTAGTTTCGATGAATTATTTCTCCATGAAATACAGGAACCCTTATTTTTGTCATATAATGCAAACCAAATAACCAATAATAGTTATAGTATATAATTTATAGTCTAGTATAGGATCTCTTGTAGTCAACAGACCGAAATACAGATTTGATCAGTAACATTCTATAAGGCTAAGCACAGAAGAAAGTGATTTATTCTGATTATACCTTCAGTTCAAGAAAAAATTTGTCTTGTCAAGAAATTTCAAAAACGATTGCTCTTTACACATGTTATATTTTGTACGGCAGTGTTGATATCAAGTTGTATAATTTCGAATCCATTCGATAAGGCGATAAAAGATTTTTTTATTTCGTTGCAAGAAAATGTTACAATGTACAAATTAAGGTGTTGTAAATAAAAGGGTTGAAACACACAGATGAATGGTTTATTTAGAAAAAAAACTAAATTAAAAAGCGAAGCAAAAAATATATGAAAGCCGTAGAGCTAAGGTACAAACTATTCACAGAAATTAAGAATTGATAATTTAAGCGCTTATTTTCGGTAATGAATCATATTTAGTAGAAAGCCGAGAAAAAAGACATACAACCAAGATAACTAAAAGTAGGAAATAATGTGATTTATTAGGCTTTATTTCTCTGCACTAGCTGACAATAGTATAAATGATATATAAATATACAGTATTTCGGCATAAATGTGCATTTCCTCTTCAGTATGAAACCAAAACAGTTTTTAGGACACGTTTGTGTCGAAATATATTTATATATATCGTTTACTATTGTCAACTTGTGTAGAGAAATAAAACCTACTACATTACATCATAAAAAGGACAGCGAGCCACATTAACATCAAAAGTTGGAAAACGTTTTTGAGTTGGCAAATGATAGCAGAGTTCAAACAGTTGGTATATAAGAAGATTTAATGAATGAGAAAAGACCCGGGGGAGAGATGGGGGGGAGGGGGGGGGGGAAGGGACTAAACTACGCTAAAAAAAACAAGTAGTGAAAAAACGCGACCCTAAAAAGTTATCAAAAACCATGGCATAAACACTGCATGGGGAAAACTAATAAACTAATAATAATAAAAGTAATATCTACAAAATACTCTACAAAACCTTATTTATAACTCTATTGTTATTTCCGCATACCAAAACCACTGTGCTGTAACGAAACGAAAATGCCATACTAGAACGAAAACCCGGACGAACTCATTCTGGAGTAACAAAATTTGAGTTTCGGTATCATGTAAACAGTAAAAGAAAATATTATACAACTATCCCCCTAAGGTGAGGTGAATAGTGACGGAGTCTTTTAGAACAGGGCCATTATATTCACACCTATGTGTTATAGTATTTAAAATATTACACTGCGCTGGCACAGGGACAAATGACCAGACCGTAAACCCGAAATGACAGCAGTCAATCACACTTGCAAAATGTATGCTCTCATTGGCTAGTCTATAGCATAGCAGTCATTGCGGTTTTTTTTTTTTGTCGAAGTATAATGATTGTAATAAAGAAACACGCCAAGAAGCAATAAGAAAAGCCTTCTCGTTTTGCTTTGATGCCACGCACCCCTAAAAAACACCATTCCTATATGAGAGAATCATGATTTTTCTCTATTCACCCCTATATAAAAAATACCTGAGTCGCGATTTTTACCCCTAAAAATACCACGAGCATCTTTATCAGGCCGACATGGGAAAATTCCCCGCGTTTTAAAGGAAGCAATAAAGATATTAGACAAATTATTTTTTTAAAATTCAAAACATAAACAAAATCTTTTCATTAATGACACTCTTCTCTTCCTCAATTAAACTGAACAATTTGTTTCGTGATTTAGTTTAGCTTAAGTTATAAATACTGAAATCATTTACGATCTAAGGCACATGGAACCGCGGTGCTTATGTGTATCCTAGACTTTTTTGTATGATTATAAAGGGATAAGAATTGTTAACTACCCGCGGGTTGAGCTTTAGGAATTCATCGAAGGTTGTCCCCCAACAGACAATTTAAAATGACCATGCGTTGGATAAATTATGCTTTGTTTCTCTGATCTGAAGTCTTTTCCAAATATCTGCATGTGCGGTAAACTGGTCAAAACAACTACTGAGTTATGAGAAGTTCAAAAAATTATTTTTGCTTTTGCTTTTGTTTTTTATTTTTAAAAAAAGTCATGTATTAACCGTACAGATGTGATAGAGTGCATTTATTTAAAACGTTATCAAGCATGCAATATTATTCCAACGTGGTTGGTATGGTATTTTAAAACTGTCAATATCTGCTCATGGAAAGTAAACTCAACTTTTTTGCTATACTTTCTGAATACTTTTTTTCAAGAAAATATTAAAGTGCGTCGGTGAGTAGGTAAAACATGTGGATTATTCAACTCTAGATTGAATTGTGTAACCACATCAACATACATGGGATAGACCAGGAAGCTAGATAGGATTGAATATAAGTTCAACTATATTTGCTACTCTAGTCAATGATGCTTTAATTATTCTAAATATATTTAATATGATTATGAAATACTATTATTTCTTTCTAAACTATACATTTAATCTTGAATTAATGTATTGCAGCTATTTGTACTTATTTGAATTTTTGGGAGGATTTTGATCACTTAAGATATGCGAGTTCGGATGACTTTCACTGGAGCAATCTTTTTAGCAAGGGCGGGATCAGCTTTAGCTATATGCCAACATGTATACTAGAAATGTGATTTAGACAATTAAAGTGTGACATTGTTACGGAAAATCACGATTATTATTAGTTTAAGGGGCTTGCGTTTGAAACATTAATTAGAAGAACAAAGATTTCTGGGCACGTTAGTCTACCAGTCGATATACAGACAATTCAAGGTTGCTCAAAGGTCTAACATTTGAAATTGCACCTCCTTTACATTACTGACGGCTATGATCGTGACATATTAATCTTGACTGATTGTCTGAATCACTAGTTATGCCCTCTGAATCTAGTCGAAACCCAGAGAGAAGGAAGAAAGAGGGACGGGTGGGGAGAGGGGAGGGG